>JAODAL010032945.1:0-46239 GCA_025379985.1 Phyllomedusa bahiana | reverse complement strand
GGTTTATATCAGGTGCCTGTTATACGGTTACACTTTTTAGCAACTCCAGGGTAGAGTGATTGTCAAAGTCCGTCATAAAAGGGTAAAAGTCCACTTGGATCAAACAGGTCATACGAAAATAATAAAACAAATCAGATGATCAGTACTAGTGGTAGAGAAAGCAATGGTAACCTACAAAACTGAAGCTCTATACATTCCCTGCCTACAAGGTGGAAGACCTACCCCAAAAAGGGTGCCCCTAACATACGGAAGCTATCCCTGTCCTAAAATATCTAAGAGGTAGACAGCCGAATAGAAACAAAAAAATCTGCAATATGATGCAAAGCCACAAAAAACAGCTTCAAATATAGATAAAGCACCAACTGTAAAAGATCACCTGCTGATGTATATGTCCCAGCCAGGTTCTTCACATGTACCTGGTGGATAATGTGGTAAGCGACTAAAGTAATGCCGTGTGGATCTGCCTCAGGGTAATGGAAGATAAGTATCCCCAAAGGAAATAGCCTTGGGGAAGTAGGAGCCGCTTTATTAGTTATGTCAACTGCAGTACGTAATTGGTGCCTTTTTAACTAGTTATCATGGCTTTTTACCAATAGCTAATCTTGGACGGCTCTTACTGGGAGCAGTGAAAGTGTTGGGTGGGTGACTACTCCCCATGTTCCAGGCCAGAGTTTGACTGGCCTATATAAATTCAGTAAGTCCACTGACTAACTGTGGCTGCTAACCAAGACACGGCATTTGGACCTGAGGAGCTACACACTGGAAGAAAGCAATGTCTCCTGCACACCTTGGTTTTGCTAAAAGGTGATAGCGAGAGAAACCAACATTATTTAGTAAGTGCTTGGACGAGCAGGAGTTTTGTTTGCTGTTCTGTTTACTTGGTACTTGTTCCTTCTGCACCTGCATGTATCCTAATACACTACTGAGGGATGCGTATTTGGACCTGTCTGTGTCTCTATGAAACCTGGACTTTGCTATGATCCAGGGCGTTAAAGGGGTTGTCTCGCTGCACTGATTGGGTTTTAATTAAAAGATCTTTAAAAAAACAAGCAGCTGTGCAATATATGTTCATTACAATTGTCCTACTGATTTTGAGTTATCCCTGGCAGTAGGAGTGCATCAGCTCCTCAAATCCCTCTAGCAGCCGACCTGTTGATCTTTATCTCACTGGCTGTCAGTGCTGATGACTCATCTGTTTCTGAATACAGGTCCGAGCAGAGAGCCCCTCCCGAACAGAATGCTTCTGTAGTGGAGGGAGGGGGAGGGCTCTGGCTTCTGTGTCTGTGCTGCCTGGATTAACCCTGTGTGTGCCGGCTCCCTCCTGCTCTCTAACTAGATTGAGGAGAGCAGAGATGAGGCTGATCTTGTAGTCAGTAGATGTGACAGTAGTGAAGTGTGTTACTATAATCATGATGTGTCTGTGGAGCTCTGACTATACTAATAGAACAGATCAGGGAGGCATGTGAAGGGTTCATGCTCTGCTGTACTAGTGACACATCGTGATTATAGTAACTCACTTCACAGCTGCCCGGTGTCTGTTCTGACAGGGTTTGTTTGTTGTTGCATGAGATGGAGATTTGTATGCTAAGCAGGGGGTATAGGAACACTTGCATCCCCCCTGCTCTGCTATTAGCATACACAGCTTCACAGACCTCTCCACACTCATAGATCAGCCCTCTCCTGTCTCCTGACTCTGTGGAGCTGACAGTGCAGCTGATCCAGCAGTAAGCAGCCGGCAGCAGACCTAGGCAGGCACACACAGGGTTAACTCTGGCAGCAAACCCCCTCGCCCTCCCCCTGCTGTATAGAAGTTATGGAGGAGAGCTGTCTGTGTGCTGAGGGGAGGGGAGAAGAGGGAGGAGAAGAGGCAGACAAGAAGCACACCCTTGAATTCAAAAATCCTATCCTGCCAGACACATTGAAGTAGGCTGAAAGCTTGTAATGAGACAACTCCTTTAATGGCTCACAATATAATATACTATATACTGACCAATTTCTAAAAAAATATTTTTTCTATGAATATTGGTTTTAACGTACCCCTTTCTGATGGAAGTGTTCCTTTAATAACGGTTCTTCAGGGGAAAGTTAGTGTAAGTACAGGAAACATAAGGAGCAGCATAAGAGGAAAAACATCAGGAGCACAAGAGCGCACAACGTCCAGGATGGCAAAAAATATATGCAAATAAGAAAAAGGTTTCCCTCATTTCATTGCACTGTAAGACATGCGTCATGTCCAAATAAAATATGCCGCCAGTTGATTTAGGTGCAAGAAGTGAAAACATTAGTAACCATGTCTAAAATGAGAAACACCAAAATGCTATAGGTTCTTGACAACCATATAGAGATGTTACTATGGTATCATAGTCGCTACTATGGGGCCCCCAGAATTAGAGTATCCAGGTTATAGCACTATAGCGGGAGGTACCTACCTCTTACATTTTTGAAAGGGGAATATCTCTCCTTGGGAACACCATATAGGTGTGTGGGGATTTGAAACGCCCTTTTTGCACCCCACTAGGCATCTGGATTGCAGAAATTTCAACTCCCCACACACCTATATGGTGCTCCCAAGGAGAGATATTCCCCTTTCTGAGCCACTCATTGCCTCCCACCCAGCAAGCCAGCAAACTCTTCTCTGCACTAAGAAGGGGCAAAAACCCAGAAACAGCTGTCTGCAGATGAGCAAAACTGGCTTGGCTCACATCCTTTTTGCTTTGTAAAGACTGAGTCACAAATAAATTGAGGATTTGTTACACCCAACAGAGGGCGCTTGAGCTTTCAGCTCATGCATTTTTGGGAAAATAACCATTTGTGTTTTTGTCAGTTTTTACAGGTACAACCATCTGCAGACCGAACCAGATCAAAGGCGGCATGTTACCTAATCTGTAAAAGTGAAGCTCCTCGTCGCTCAGTTTAGTATCCGCTTCCCGGAACAGTCATGCAATCAACATTGTGTGGCCTTCCTAAGTGCACATCTATCAAACAGTTGTAAAACACTCATCGTCTTTAAAGGGCCATATATATAGTACAGAATACAATCAATACTGCTCCATCTGTATATCAGGGCTCTCGAAGATGGGCGACAACTTCTGATTTCATAATGACAGGCCCGTAACAGAAAGACAGCTGACCAGTGAATGGGGCTGAGCTGCAGTACCATAAATCACCACTAGTGTTGAGAAACCGTAAAAAGTTCTAGTTCGATTAGAACCTCAAACTTGTGTGAGTTTGGTTCGAAGTTCTATTCGGACATTAGTCAATGGGAGAAGATGTTCTGGTTAATTTTTATACAAATACAGGTGAGGAGAAGCTGGAATTAACATCCATAACAGTGACCTGGAAACGTGGAACAACTTGGTGAAGAAAATTTGGCTCCAAGAGTGACAGAAAAAAACTGAGAGGCTAAAATACTTCATTCCTTTCAATGGCGAACTGAAAAGATGAGGACAGCTTGCAAGCAGGGGCGCAGCTATAGGAGGTGCTATCTAACTAAGAGCAGTCTGTACAGTACAAAGAGTGAGCTGAAAATGGCGTTCACAAGGCAATACAGTGAAATATATATAAAATGGTCATGTGATTGTAGCAGCCAATGAGAGCTCTGCACCTCAGCGATGACGTTTTTGACATTTCTCAAAAGTGCAGACAGGTAGTTGAATGGCTGCCAAAAGTGTAGAAAGGTGATTGGATGGCACCAAAAGTGCAGAAAGGTGATTGGATGGCTGCCAAAAGTGCAGAAAGGTGATTGGATGGCTGCCAAAAGTGCAGAAAGGTGATTGGATGGCGCCAAAAGTGCAGAAAGGTGATTGGATGGCGCCAAAAGTGCAGAAAGGTGATTGGATGGAGCCAAAAGTGCAGAAAGGTGATTGGATGGCGCCAAAAGTGCAGAAAGGTGATTGGATGGTGCCAAAAGTGCAGAAAGGTGATTGGATGGCCGCCAAAAGTGCAGAAAGGTGATTGGATGACTGCCAAAAGTGAGAAAGGTGATTGGCTGGAGCCAAAAGTGCAGAAAGGTGATTGGATGGGGTCAAAAGGGCAGAAAGGTGATTGGATGGCCGGCAAAAGTGCAGAAAGGTGATTGGATGGCTGCCAAAAGTGCAGAAAGGTGATTGGATGGCGCCAAAAGTGCAGAAAGGGGATTGGATGGCGCCATAAGTGCAGACAGGTGATTAGATGGCGCAAAAAGTGCAGAAAGGTGATTGGACGCCGCCAAGAGTGCAGAAATGTGATTGGATGGCGCCAAACGTGCAGAAAGGTGATTGGATGGCCGCCAAAAGTGCAGAAAGGTGATTGGATGGCCGGCAAAAGTGCAGAAAGGTGATTGGATGGAGAAAATGCAGAAAGGTGATTGGATAGAGCCAAAAGTGGCGTGTGGAACGAGAACTAGAACTTTACTCGAACGAACAGTAAAATGTTCGAGTTCTAAAAATTCTAGAAGTTCTATTAGAGCTTAACTTTTCTAGAACAGTTCGATCAACACTAATCACCACCTGTACAGATCTGGTGCTGTGATATTTTGGGTTATATGTGGTCTTCCATAAATAAACCCATTGAATTATAATGAAGGATGAGTGCAGACTGTAAGGAGGTAGAGACAGAGAGACCATGAACTATGTAACCGCCCCATTGTAACAGAGTCAAGTTAGAACAAATTAGATTCCATTTCATATGTGTTTTTGTATCACAAGTCCGAGTGGTAAATTTTGCTAATTTATTTTGCAAGTAAATTTTTAGAATTTTTAGAATCACACATACTGTTGAGATTTTGGGTGGGTCTATAGCAGTGATTAACACATCAGTTCTGCTGTTCCTAATCCTGTTCCACTGATCAGTGCAAGACATTTAAAGAGTGTAGCACTCAGGCTCAAAAGGGTGTTTACCTAGCTAAATGAGAAGCTTTCAAAGTTCATTACTTGAGATAAGACTGCAGAAGGTGACTCATCATGGTTGGAGTGAATGGCTTACAACAGCTTAGAGCAATGAGAGATAAGAGAGAACAGAGAGAGTTGGGGAAGAGAGATGGTCGCAACCAGAAACCTGTGTGCACTAAGAGGAGACAAAACCTTCTTTATCTCCTGACCAAAATAAAAGCAACAGAGCAATGTATTTAGAAAAAGTCTTCAATTACCTGTCGCTACATGTCAAAAGCAAATTGTTGTAGTGAGAAAACCCCTTTAAACTCACATGTAATTATGGCTATTTGCTAATAGTATTCATGCTGATTTTTTCCTTTTTCCTTTAAAAAGCAATCTGCCTATCTATCTATCTATCTATCTATCTATCTATCTGTCTATCTATCTATCTATCTATCTATCTATCTATCTATCTATCTATCTATCTATCTATCTATCTCATATCTATCTATCTATCCTTCTGTCTGTATATCTATCTATCTATCTATCTATCTATCTATCTATCTATCTATCTATCTATCTATCTATCTATCTATCTTTCTGTCTATCTATCTATCTATCTGTCTATCTATTTATCTATCTGTCTGTATATCTATCTGTCTGTCTATCTATTTATCTATCTGTCTGTATATCTATCTGTCTATCTATCTATCTATCTATCTATCTATCTATCTATCTATCCATCCATCCACCCCATCCATCCATCCATCCATCATCCATCCATCCATCCATCACTATCTATCTATCTATCTATCTATCTATCTATCTATCTATCTATCTATCTATCTATCTATCTATCTATCTATCTATCTATCTGACTGTCTGTCTATCTATCTATCTATCTATCTATCTATCTATCTATCTATCTATCTATATATCTGTCTGGCTGTCTGAGAATTTAGACCTTTTACGGTTAAAGGAGCACTTTTTTTTCCCCTTAGTTCATTAGAAATTGCTTTTAGCTACACTGTAGTGCCAATAATGTTACTTACCTGCAGCTGCATACAGGATTTCTGGCTGATGCAACAGTCTCTGTTAGGTCACATCAACTGCTCTCTGATTGGCTGAGACATACTGTGCTTCTGAAGTTGACAGGGAGTCTGGCTTTCTATGTATTTCCATGAGACTGACTTTGAACCTCCTATAGGAATTCACAAAAAGAGTCACTTCTGGGTGACACTACCATGCTTTGTGTTTCACCAGCTCAGAGTGAGAAACCCTGTATTCAGCTGCAGGTCACATGACCCAGTGGCAGCAGTGAGAAATCCTGTATTCAGCTGCAGATCACATGACCCAGTGGCAGCAGTGAGAAATCCTGTATTCAGCTGCAGGCCACATGACCCAGTGGCAGCAGTGAGAAATCCTGTATTCAGCTGCAGGTCACATGACCCAGTGGCAGCAGTGAGAAACCCTGTATTCAGTTGCATGTCACATGAGCCAGTGGCAGCAGTGAGAAATCCTGTATTCAGCTGCAGGTCACATGAGCCAGAGGCAGCAGTGAGAAATGCTGCATTCAGCTGCAGGTCACATAACCCAGGGGCAGCAGTGAGAAATCCTGTATTCAGCTGCAGGTCACATGACCCAGTGGTAGCAGTGAGAAATCCTGTATTCAGCTGCAGCTCACATGTTCCAGTGGAAGCAGTGAGAAATCCTGTATTCAGCTGCAGGTCACATGACCCAGTGGCAGCAGTGAGAGATCCTGTATTCAGCTGCAGGTCACATGACCCAGTGGCAGCAGTGAGAAATCCTGTATTCAGCTGCAGGTCACATGACCCAGTGGCAGCAATGAGAAATCCTGTATTCAGCTGCAGGTCACATAATCCAGTTGCAGCAGTGAGAAATCCTGTATTCAGCTGCAGATCACATGACCCAGTGGCAGCAGGGAGATATCCTGTATTCAGCTGCAGGTCACATGACCCAGGGGCAGCAGTGAGGAGTCCTGTATTCAGCTGCAGGTAAGCAAAATTAATGGCACTACTGTGCACCTAGAAGTAGTTTCTAATGAACTAAAGGCGAAAAATGGCGAGTGTTCCTTTAAATTACCCCTACCCGGAGCTTCTGGGTCTGTAATCACACTTGCTCTCATGTCTCTTTCCTCTGACATAACTTCTAATTCACTTTCGCAAGCGATGTCAGCATAAAAGAGGCTGGCATGGAAGCGTCATGGAGAGGTAAATTAGCCCTAAAGAGCCCTAGAACCCAATAATCTATCCCTAACACCAAGTCCAGATTAGGGTTAGGGCTAGAAAATGAGATCTTGGAAACCACTAAAGAAGCATTTATGCTATCTACAATACATGAAAAAAACTTTGAGATTCTTAGTTCACATGTTTTGATCAAAACTGTTTAAGCCACCCCCGGCTTACAACGGGATCTCAAGGTGGGTGGTCCTACTCTATTTTTACCTCTCACTTGAGTCCAATTCAGACTTCTCATTTGGGTCAACAGACCTCCATAATCCAGAGAGAAAAAAGCACCAACCCTATAAGCACACTGCACTGATCCAGCAACCTGTGGAGATGGGCGGGGTGCAAGAAACCAAAATGGAGGCATCCACTCCCCTCTATATGAATTAAAAGCAATATGCCAAATGCAACGTATAGTTCTGCACAAAAAAACATTTCTGAAAAACACACAATGTGAACACCTGTGTACACTGGCATGGCTGTGGTACATATACACACACTCCAATATCAGTAGTACACCATCAGCAAAAAGAGCTATCAAACAACATGGAAACCTGCAAAAAAGCATTAATTCTATATACAATACATTAAAAAAAAAAATTGAGGTTCTTAGTTCACATGATTTGATAAAAAATGTTTAAGCCATCCCCGACTTTCAACGGGACCCCAATGCGGATGGTCCTACACTGTTCCTGTTTTTTTCTCTCTGGATTATGTAGGTCTGTTGACCCAATTGAGAAGTCTGAATTGGACTCAAAAGAGAGGTAGGAACAGTGTAGGACCATCCGCATTGGGGTCCCGTTGAAAGTCGGGGATGGCTTAAACATTTTTGATCAAAACATGTGAAAGTTTTTTTTTTCATGTATTGTAGATAGCATTAATGCTTTTTTGCAGGTTTCCATGCCGTTTGATAGAAAATGAGATTTGACTCTAAAGTGCAGCACATCTATTTTACTGGGACCGTAGGAGGTTGGTAAATGAATTAATGAGGTCACCTAAAAGATGACATTGGAAATGGAGCTCCCCTTTAAGTACATATGACGCGGAGGGTTAGATGTTAATAGAAACAATGTTTCCTAGAGGAAGGTGTCATCCCTATTATAGAAAGTGATAAATTCATTAGAGGAGCTCCTTCCATTAGCAGTCGCAGGATCTGACGAGCCCTTGGTGGCGGCGGCGGCTGAACGCCGGGTAATCTCGCTCTGGCTGAAGGTTGTTGCTTATAAAGAGTCGAGCAGATGGGACACTTTCTCTCTCTATTCTCGCACTGTTTGAAAAATGGGAGTTTACAAGAGAAATCTGCCAGATCTGAGCCTCGTAAAGGCCTCTGTGCTGGGGAAGCGTTTTCTTGGGAATCAGTTTGATTTTTCTCGACGAGTGTCTCAATATCTCGATGCAATATTGCGGATATGAATGAGGAGTTATTGTGGCAATTCCACGCGGGGCGTCGAACAAAAGTGCAACAACTCAATGCAGATTTTACAAGTAATCAGAGTCATTACAATGCATTGTTAGGCTGGTGCATATAAAAAGAATTGTCGGCTTATGAAATGCCAACTGGCTAAAGACGTGCGGAGAGAACGGGGCCAGCCCCATGCCTGCTTCTGACACTGGCACTGAGACTTTCTTGGCTCTTCCGAAAACCTCATGAATGTGGCTGGATACAAAGATACAGTATCTAACTGGTGTCACAATAAACCCTTTCCAACCAGCCCATGGAGGCTGCACAATTTATAGCTTCTTGGGCATGCAATTTTTCTAGAAGGAAGAAAGCTCTCTCCCTAGCGCCACTGGTAGGTGCCAGGTTTCTTCTTTGGAGGGAGCGCTGCTCTTGCATACTTTTTCCCAAGGACCATTGGCCGGCAGACTTCAACCATCTGGATTCCTACAAGGAGAATCAATACCAATTTGGGACATACAACCCTTATTATCCTGTAAGCAGAGAAGGAAAGCTGCCACCTATAGGGGGCACTAGAGAGATAGCTTCCTCTCTTCAGGTAGTTTTTTCTTTAGTGCCACCTGTAGGTGCTAGTCTTCTTCGTTTGATGGAGGACTTTTTCTTGCATACTTTTTCCCAAGGACCAATGGCCGGCAGACTTCCTACCATCTGGATTCCTGCAATGTGAATCAATACCTTCCAATTTGGGACATACAACCCCATTATCCTGTAAGCGGAGAAGGAAAGCTGCCACCTATAGGGGGCACTAGAGAGATAGCTTCCTCTCTTCTGGTAGATAGTTTTCTCTTTAGTGCCACCTGTAGGTGCAAGTCTTCTTCCTTTGACAGAAGGCTTTTTTGCGTACTTTTTCCCAAGGACCATTGGCCGGCAGACTTCTTACCATCTTGATTCCTGCTAGGAGAATCAATACCTTCCAATTTGGGAAAGAAGGCAATGTTACACTCCTTTAAAAGGTGAATGTCTTTTTTAGTGCCAAATATAGGTGCAAGATTTACTTTTAGAGGCTTATGGCTTATTAGATGCCGGACGAGGTGTCCCAGAGTGGGCACCGCCTGCTCCAGATTCAAAGACAAGAGTTCAGTGGGAGAATAGGGGAGAGGTGAGTATTATTATTTTTTTTATTAGGGGGCCTTATATACATCTACTTAACTACTGGGGACCCTATATACAGCTACCTAACTACTATGGGCCCTATATGCAGCTACCTAACTACTGTGGAGGGCCCTATATACACCTATCTAACTATTATGGGCCGTATATATACCTGCCTAACTATTGGAGGACCCTATATACACTTACCTAACTACTTGGGGGCCCTATATACACCTATATAACTACTGTGGACGGCCCTGTATACACCTTCCTAACTACTGCAGAGGGCCCTATATACACCTTCTTAACTCCTGGGAGGCCCTATATACAATTAACTAGCTACTGCAGAGGGCCCTATATACACCTACTTAACTAATGGGGGTTCCTATATACACCTACCTAATTACTGGGGAGCAGTATATACATACCCACCAACTGGGGGACCTATGTACCTACCCTACATTACCACTTACCTACTGGAGGGGCCAATATTGGGGTCCTATATACCTAAATACTAGAGAGGGCTGTATATATCTACGTACTAGAGAGGGTCCTTTATACATACCTACTAGCAGGGGCCCTATTTAACTATATACCTACTAAAGCAGTCTATGTACCTACTATTGAGTGGCCCTATATAACTACCTACTGGGGGGGCTTTTATACCTAGCTACTGTGGGCTTATATACTGTGGAACCCTACTACTCTACAACTCTATGGTCACTGTATGGTGAAAACATACAATCTGAAGAGAATGTGTACACTGGTGTCTACCACTATATGGTCACTGTATGGAGGTAATATACATTCTGCAGAGCCTGTGTACACTGGTGTCTACCACTATATGGTCACTGTATGGAGGTAATATACAGTCTGCAGAGCCTGTGTACACTGGTGTCTACCACTATATGGTCAGTGTATGGAGGTAATATACAGTCTGCAGAGCCTGTGTACACTGATATCTACCACTATATGGTCACTGTATGGACATAATATACAGTCTGCAGAGCCCGTGTACACTGATGTCTACCAGTATATGGTCAGTGTAGGGAGGTAATATACAATCTGCAGAGCTTGTGTACACTGGTACCTACCACTATGTGGACACTGTATGGAGGTAATATACAGTCTCCAGAGCCTGCGTACACTGGTGTCTACCACTATATGGTCACTGTATGGAGGTAATATACAGTCTGCAGAGCCTGTGTACTCTGGTGTCTACCACTATATAATCACTGTATGGAGGAAATATACAGTCTGCAGAGCCTGGTACACTGGTTGTCTACACTATATAGTCACTGTATGGGACATATATACAGTCGGCAGAGCCCGGTTGTACATGATGTCTACCACTATATGGTCAGTGTATGGAGGTAATTACAGTCTGCAGAGCTGTGTACACTGGTGTCTACCACTATATGGCACTGTTATGGAATAATATACATTGCAGAGCCTGTGTACACTAGTGTCTACCACTATATGGTCACTGTATGGAGGTTAATATACAGTCTGCAGAGCCTGTGTACATGGTGTCTACAACTATATGGTCCCTGTATGGAGGTAATATACAGTCTGAGAGCCTGTGTACACTGGTTCGAGCTCTTATGGTCACTGTATGGAGGTAATATACAGTTGCAGAGCCTGTGTACACTGGTGTCTATCACTATATGGTCACTGTATGGAGGTAATATACAGTCTGCAGAGCCTGTGTTACATGGTGTCTATCACTATTGGTCACTGTATGGAGGTAATATTACAGTCTGGAGAGTTGTGTACACTGGTGTCTCCACTATATGGTCACTGTTGGAGGTAATATACAGTCTGCAGAGCTGTGTACATGGTGTCTACCACTATATGGTCCTGTATGGAGGTAAGTATACAGTCTGCAGAGCTGTGTACACTGATGTCTACACTTTATGGTCACTGTATGGACATAATATACAGTCTGCAGAGCCTGTGTACACTGGTGTCTACCACTATATGGGCACTGTATGGAGGTAATAGCGGTTTTAGTGTAATAGTTTACATTCAATAACTGTATGATAGTATTATTCAGACCATTTATTGTGGTGATATGTGGTTATGACGTAGCAGTATTATTTGGTACTTGTATATTGTCGTTGTTTATATTGTTTTTATTTATTATTATATATTTATATATATATATTATATATAGTATATTATATTATATTTTATATATATATTTATATTATATATATATATAGATATTTTGATATATATATATTATATTATATTGATTTGGTCAGTAACAGTACGTGGTATTAGTCACCATATGGTAGTGATAAGTGGAGTATTGTTTGGTTCCTGTATATTGTTGCTATTGGTAACAATGGTTTTAGTATACTGGTTTGGTGACACTATAGAGTGGTGACATGCGGTGATAATGTGGCCCTTGTACTGACCCACAGAATACAGGTAACTGTCAAACTGTTCAGTGTTAACTTCAACACAAACTAAACCCCCCCAAAAATTGCATTTTTTCCTGTTTTTTCCACGTCCAGTGTGACAGGCTCTATTTAACCCCATTTACATTGAGAGGAGTGTAATCCACAAAATAGATTGATATGGTGCTGGTTCTACAATCTACACAGCTGATTTGTTTCTGTGCGGATAATTTGGTGCCATGTGGTTTAGACTGTTGGATTTTACCCAAAAGTCTGCTACAGTAAATCTGCTTCATTTCTGGTATGTGTGGACGTACCTTACAGATTTTACACAGGGACCCAGGGGATTTACATTTTGCTTCCGATTTGGTAACACAGGTGACAGTTGTCCTTATTCGGGTGGGGTTCTACATGTTGAAATTTTACACCATAGACAAGTCTTCTACATAAATTGACTACAAGCTCAGATAGGCCCACAGGAGACCATGGGAAACCCCCGGTGAGTCCCTGGGGAAGGTGAGAGTAGCAGAGTCTGCTTTTCAGGTAGAAAGAGATACAAAAAGCAATTAGCATGGCAGTATATGCAATCATGTATTGTTGCTGTAGAATGGACCTCAAGACTCAACTTAACTGGTGGATCCCATGATTCAACTCTACGTGTGGATCCCATGATTCAACTCCACTGGTGGGTCCTAAGAATCCACTCCACTGGTGCACCCCAAGAATAAACTCCACTGGTGGGCCCTAAGAATCAACTCTACTGGAGGGCCCCAAGAAGCAATTACACTGGTGGACCCCAAGAATCAACTCCACTGGTGGCCCAAGAATCAACTCCATTGATGGGAACCAAGAATTATCTACACCGTTGGGCTCCAAGAATCAGCTCCACTGGTTGGATTCAGGAATCATCTCCGCTGGTGAACCCTAATAATCAAATTCACTGGTGGGCCCAAAGAATCTACTTCACTGGTGGGCCCCAAGAATCTACTAAACTGGTGGGCCGCAAGAATCAACTCCACTGGTGGGCCCCAAGAATCAACTCGTCTTATGTATTCCAAGAATCAGCTCCATTAGTGGGTCCTGAGAATCAACTCCACTGGTGGGCACCAAGTATCAACTCCATTGATGGGCCCAAGAATCACCTCCACTGGTTGGATTCAGGAATCATCTCCGCTGGTGGACCCTAATAATCAACTTCACTGGTGGCCCAAAGAATCTCCTCCACTGGTGGACCGCAAGAATCAACTCCATTGGTGGGCCCCAAGAATCAACTCCACTAGTGGGCCCCAAGAATCAACTCGTCTTATGGATTCCAAGAATCAGCTCCATTAGTGGGTCCTGAGAATCAACTCCACTGGTGGGCACCAAGTATCAACTCCATTGATGGGCCCAAGAATCACCTCCACTTGTGGGAACCAAGAATCATCTACACCACGGTGGGCTCCAAGAATCATCTCCACTGGTTGGATTCAGGAATCATCTCCGCTGGTGGACCCCAATAATCAACTTCACTGGTGGGCCCCAAGAATCTCCTCCACTGGTGGGCCCCAAGAATCATCTCCACTGATGGGCCCCAAGAATCATCTCTACTGGTGGCCCCAAGAATCAACACTTCTTGTGGGCTCCAAGAATCAGCTCCACTAGTGGGTCCTGAGAATTAACTCCACTGGTAGGGCCCAAAGATTATCTCTACTGGTGGGCCTAGGTAGCCTAATCAGACCTAAGTCAGATAGGAGTATTTTGATACAGGTTTTACAGCATAGTTGTCTCGGGGTAGACATTCATATGGTGCGATTTTACACCAAACATGGACAATAGTCAACTCTATTGATGAACCAGAGGCAAAATGTAAAGGCTCTGGGCCCCTATACAAAATCCATGAGTAAAAACTGTAGATTTGATGCAGGTGCGGACTTGCTGGGAAATTCACTCTTTGCAATGCAATGTCTGTGACAAATCCGCATCCAACCTTGGATGTAAGATGTGGATCTTGCAACAGATTTGTCCATGACCTTATATTATGCTCTCATGCTGGGGTTTCTATAACTCCTATTAATTTTAGTGGAGAAAAGTCGCATATGGTCAGCCGGCTCCTCCAGGACTCCTTCATTCTTGACAATAGAAGGTTCCAACCATCATAATTGTCTGAATTTTTGACAGCAGTCCTTGTATATAGGATGTGCATCCATGTGTGGGGATGCCATCATTAATCCTTCACCTATAGGTGTTCTTTTTGGAATGGCCTGACCTGCACTGATTCTACCTATAGACGGTCCTGCCTTGTTCCAGATGAGGCCGGCTGCCGAGAGTTAACCTTAGGAGCATTTTGATGCAACCTTTGAAGAAGATTTGTCTCTAGCATAAAATTTTGAAAATCCCTAACATGGACAACTATCCACTGTGTTGCCAAATCAGAGTCAAAATGTATAGCCCTTGGGCCCCTAGGCAACATCCATAAGTTAAATTTGTAAATTTGAAGCAGGAGTGGACCTTCTGGGAATTTCACTCTCTGCAATGCAAATTCCTAGACCAAGCCATATCTTAACTTGCATGTGTAGAGTGGGGACCTGCAGTTCACCCTTCATTCAGTAGATGGTGGAGGTACATCGAAGGCGCAGGCAGTAATGATGAGCTCGGGGAGCAACAGAAAGTCCGTTTGTGGCAGTTGGATGCAGCAGAGAGTAGACATGTCAAAGGAAAAGAGTACAGTAAGATCAAAAGTCTTAGAAATACTGACCGTGAGAAGGCCAGGTAGAAAGCACCGCAAAGAAGCAAAGCTAAGGTATAATTGGAGAGTGAGCAACATCAGTGTAACAAAGGAAGGATCAGTGTGAATGGAGAAGGAGACCTCGGTCCCATAGGCATGTGGCCAAAAACAGAATGTTGTTTTGGGCTATATGATATACAGTCCAACACACATGTTGTAAAGTGCTTACCACTCCCGTTTTGTAGACAATCTCTGTATGTTTGTCTTGGAGGGTGCTCAGTACTGACTGTGGACTTCTCAGCCTTTGCCATCTTTAATGCTTAAAGAAAAAAGATGTCCACACTCCATCCACATCAAAGGTAGCAAAACCTTAAAAAAAATCCATAAAAAATAGGTGCATGTTTTCTAACGCGTTTCATGCCGGATATAGGTCCTTGGTCATAGCATAAACGGGCGTCAACACTCCTCCCCTTATATAGCAATCCGTGCAATGTTAACCCATTATGGAATATGGATATACTGATATAAAGGCAACATACAAAACTATTTTTTTCCATACATAAGCTCAAAACTATACATTGCAGATAAATATTTACACCACTGGCAAAGAATCACAGAAAAAGCAATGTAAATGACAACATTTGAGATACGATGGCAACAAAAATAGATGCAAAATCATGTTTTTAATTCAACAGAACAAAACAAAACACAAGAGGGAAAGAAAAGGAGAAAGAAAAGGGGAAAATCTCCTATGCATGACATTCTGTTTTACAAAACCCTCAATAGTAAAGGAAGCTAAATTATTACCCGAACCCTAAATGTACACGTAGGAAATCAAAAAAACACGGTCCTTAACTTAGCTTTTGTTTATCTTTAATCTTACCCATTTGCATTTCTCTACATCTATCCCCTGATGTGATGGCAATGGGGCATCTAAACATGTTGGGACGTACTTTGTTAGAGTAAGGGTAAGTTTATTACAGGACCAGTCTCCTGACAGGCACGCCCTTTTTGGGGCGAGTGCCCTGTGTTTTGGAGAAGGGTATTATAGTTTTTGTAGGGTGTTAATAGGTGTATTCATTGCCCCTTAACTATTATATCCCTCTCCTTGCATGGTATTGGACCTTCTTACTATATACTATATTCTATAGGGTTTCCCGGTTGTTGTTTTTTTTTCTAAAGTCTATTAAACATTAAAGGGGTTGTCTCACTACATTGATTCATGTTACCAAAGTCCTGTTTTCTTGGTTTCACTTTGAATTCAGGGGCGTGTTTACTGGTTTCTACTAGGCTGCAGTTGAAGCCCGGTCTGTAGCTATAGCAACCAGTGCTGGCAACCTATCGGGAGAGATCAAACAGGTCTGTAGTTATAGCAACCAGTGCTGGCAGCCTATCAGGATAGATAAACAGGTCTGTAGCTATAGCAACCAGTGCTGGCAGCCTATCAGTAGAGATCAAACAGGTCTGTAACTATAGCAACCAATGCTGGCAGCCTATCAGGAGAGATTGAACAGAAAGGAGCAGAGAAGCTCAAGCACCCTATATCGGATATAGGGCGCTTGAGCTTCTGAATAGAGGGTGCTTGAGCTTCTCAGCTCCTTTCCCATAAAACTTTGCAATATGCAGATGCTTATTGGAGGGCAAAAAGGCAATTCAAAATGCCACACGCCTATATGGTGCTCTCCCCAAGCAGAGAGATGTCCCCTTTCTGAGCCACTCATTGCCTCCCACCCAGCCAGCCAGTATCACTCTGCTCTGCACTAATGAGGGGCAAAACCCCGAAACGGCTGCTGTATGCAGATGAGTGATACTGGCTTGGCTAATATCCCTTTTGCTTTCAAAAGATTTGGTGAGTCTGCAGCAAATTGAGGATTTGTTACATCCAATATAGGGCACTTGAGCTTCTCAGCTCCTTTTCCATAATGCCTTGTGATATGCAGATGCTTATTGGAGTGAAAAAAGGCAATTCAAAATGCCACACGCCTATATGGTGCTCTCCCCAAAGAGAGATGTCCCCCCCTTCTGAGCCACTCGTTGCCTCCCACCCAGCCAGCCAGTATCACTCTTCTCTGCACTAATGAGGGGCAAAACCCTGAAACAGCTGTATGCAGATGAGTGATACTGACTGACTTGGCTAATATCCCTTTTGCTTTTTTAAGATTCGGTGAGTCTGAAGCAAATTGAGAATTTGTTACATTCGATAGGGCGCTTGAGATTTTCAGCTTCTTTCCCATAATGCCTTGTGATATGCAGATGCTTAGTGGAGGGCAAAAAGGCAATTCAAAATGCCACATGCCTATATGGTGCTCTCCCCAAGGTGAGAGAGTCCCCTTTCTGAGCCACTCATTGCCTCCCACCCAGCCAGCCAGTATCACTCTGCTCTGCACTAATGAGGGACAAAACCCCGAAATGGCTACTGTATGCAGATGAGTGGTACTGGCTTGGCTAATATCCCTTTTGCTTTCTAAAGATTCGGTGAGTGTGAAGCAAATTGAGGATTTGTTACATCCAATATAGGGCACTTAAGCTTCTCAGCTTCTTTCCCATAATGCCTTGTGATATGCGGATGCTTAATGGAGAGCAAAAAAAAGGCAATTAAAAACTCTACCCGCCCATATGGTGCTCCCCCCAAACAGAGATGTCCCTCCTTCTGAGCCACTCGTTGCCTCCCACCTAGCCAGCCAGTATCGCTCTGCTCTGCATTAATGAGGGACAAAACCCCGAAACGGCTGCTGTATGCAGATGAGTGATACTGGCTTGGATAATATCCCTTTTGCTTTCTAAAGATTCGGTGAGTCTGAAGCAAATTGAAGATTTGTTACATCCAATACAGGGTGCTTGAGCTTCTCAGCTGCTTTCCCAGAATGCCTTGTGATATGCAGATGTTTAGTGGAGGGCAAAAAGGCGATTTAAAACTCTACACGTCTATACGGTGCTCTCCCCAAGGAGAGATGGTCCCTTTTCTGAGCCACTCATCGCTACCCACCACAGCGAGCCAGTATCATCTTCTGCTGCTGCACTGATGAAGAGAAAAAACTCTGAAAACAAGCCTGTATTGCAGAATTGGGTGATGCTGACTTGGCTCTAATATTCCCTGTTTTTGCTTTCTGAATGATTCATTGGAGTCGCAAGCAAATTGAGGAATTGTTTACATTCAATAGCGGCGTGTCTTGGATTTCAGCTCCTTTTCCGCATATTGCCGCTGTTGATGATCCAGATGCTTCGTTGGAGTGGCATAAAAGACAATTTAAAAACTGCCCTCACACACCTGTACAATGCTCTCCCCAAGGAGAGATAGTCCCCTTTCTGAGCTACTCATTGCCTCCCACCCAGCCAGCCAGTACACTACTCCGCACTGATGAGGAGAAAAGCTCTGAAACAACTGTCTGCAGATGGATGATACTGGATTGAGGCTAAAATCTCGTTGTGTTGCTTGTTTCTGTAAATAATCAGTGATTCAGAAGCCAAATTTGGGGATAGGTTAATTCCAATAGAGTCGCTTGAGCTTGTCTCAGCTCCTTTCCCATACTGTGCCTTGTTATATGCAGATGCTTAGTGGAGGTAGAAAGAAGAGGCAATTCAAAAATCTACTCACGTTCTATTATGGTGCTCTCCCCAAGGAGAGATAGTCCCCTTTCTTAGCCACTCATCGCCTCCCACCCAGCCAGCCAGTATCGCTATCCTTTCCCATAATGCCTTGTGATATAACTCCTTCACGCATTTTAGTTTGCAGAAGTGTCATCGTATGGTCGCGGCTCCTCTCGCGTCCATCATTCAGAGAATAGAAGGTTTCCAACATCTCATGACTGTGTTCAGATTTGATCAACTCCTGAATTTTTGGCAGTAGTCCCTGTACGCAGGATGTGCGGCCATGTGTCAGGAATCATTAGTCCTTCACAGATATAGGTGTTCTCTTTGGACCAGTTGGCCGCCTGCCCGTTGGTTTGAAGCTAATTAGACGGTCCTGCTCTTTCCGCCTAGGAAGAGCTACGGCTGCCGAGAGTTAATCTTACCTGCTGATGAGATAATTCAGCTTGTTTGAAAATGAAGCATAAGGGTTGCGGCTGTGGTCCTGATGTTTGCACTGGATTGCGGCAGATGTGTTTTTCTTGGGTGATCTTTAATTTGGCACAAACACTCACCCATTAACTGCTATAAACCAATTACGCCTGTGATTCTGAATAGAGGACACAATGTAGTGCAGTGCGGCCTGTATTATGGAAATGAAATAGTGAGGAAGCAGCGGTGTAGATCCTGTTTTATTGAACAAGGTCACCAGAGGATGAAGTGCAATTGAACCATTTCCATAAACACGAGTCTTTCAGGCAGATGTCTGAGCGACTGGCTGATACATTTTCTCGGGCACAGGGGAACGGGTTATGGACTTCATCTCACACATGTCTCTGCTTCAAAGGATGTTCGCTTGTAAAAGAAGTCGAGGTGGTGTTCATAACTGTTACAGAGATTAAAAGACATTTCCACATCAAGTACATTTTGATTTTCGATCATGCATTAAAAAAATGTCTACTAAATGCACTTGTTCATGGACCTGATGAATGGTGTTGGGTTCTCGTATTGATATACGCTTTCAACTAGTTTGATAGGGTCGTCTTCAGTGGACAAGCACGCGCTTCGAAACACTCCCCCCACTAACTCCATAAGAAGATGCCTTAGATTCCAAATTGGGGTCAGGTACGCAGTATAATTGTCAATGTGTCTTAATGCTCTCCTCATACTTGTGATCTCCTCGCCTAGACAACTGCAACATCCTCTCTGTGGCCTCCGTCTAGCACTCTTCGCTCCACCTCGCCAATCCATCCTTAACTCTGCTGCCCCGTGTCTTAGTCCACCTCTCTCCTCGCTACTCCTCTGCCTATCCCCTCTGCCAATCCCTTCCTGTGGCTTCCCATTTACCCTAGCAGAATTCACTTCCAAGCTACTAACCATGAACTACTAAGGCTCTCCATGGACCCTCTGTCCCTCTCCATACAATCTCTGACCCCTAATTTTCCAAATATGTTCTCGCCCTCACGCAATCTCGCTCCTCACAGGACCTTCTTCCTCTGCTCTCCTCTTATCCACCGTCCTCAAACAACCGTCTCCAAGACTTCTCCCGAGCGTTTCTCCAGACTCTGGAAGTTTCATGGCTCCAAACATAGGCTCTCCATAATTCTCCCTCCATACATTCTGCCTTACTCTCCAGATACCTCCCCTTCTCGCAATCTCCGCTCCTCACAGGACTTCTTCTCTGCTCTTCCTCTAATCATTCTCACACACCATCTCCATGAGACTTTATCCGTGCTTCTCATACTTTCTAGGAATCGCACTGCCCAACAACATCAGCTCTCATCCACCTTCGCCACAGGTTTCCAAAAGCAACCTGAGAAAACCCTCCTCTTCAGGAGGCCTGAGAAACCAACGCAATAACCTAGCAGCCAGCTGTGCTACCCCAAAAATATGTGTCTGCCCTCACCTTCTGTCCTCTCTCCTCCATCCTACTGTAGAATGTAAGGCCCTTTCGCGGTCAGAGCCCGTCACTACCCTGTGCCAGTCATAAGTCATTCACTGTTATCATTAGTACTTGTTTGACATATGTTATGTATGTAAAACCTCCCTTTTGAATGTACAGCGCCCTGGAATCACATGCGTTTTAAAATAAATAATAATAATAATAAATTTAGACGATGGCGAATTGATTCTAACGAAGTGGGAATTGTTTAGAATTTAGGAAAACTTTCGGTCCGAACGAAGTCGAACTTTGGGGTACTTCGGGTGAACGAAGTGTGTTTTCATTGATAAGATGGCTGCGAGCACATGGCGTTACATGGGGCAAAGCCACTGCTGGGAGGAAGAAGGGTATAGCCTGGCATGGACATGTGCAGAGGATGAAGCCGAATCTAGAGACCGCGGGAATTTCTGTGACGTCACCGCACTTTATAAGTGTCGGGCGCGACGCCGGAGCTCAACTCCTCCTTTCCTGTAATGGTCAGGGAAGGTGCTGTGAGGCTGATAGATCTCTTACTGAAGAAACTAGTTTTTATACAGTCGGATTTTTGGGGGGGTCTAGGTTGTGTCTTCAGAGGTCTGCTTCTTCTTAAAGTTCTATTTCTGATTTTGTGGGGGTATTTGGATCTGATAGTCCAGGTGTGCGTCCACTGTCTGCTGCATATAATGTTAATGCTTCTGCTCACAGCACATTGAATATCCAGGGTGATTTAAGCCTGTTCCTGTTGGTTATTCATTTAAAGAAACAGCGTGTTGTACAATACTCAAATACACTTCATTTTTGTTGCTCAATTCTTTTGGCAAATTTACATTCAGGGTTAATTAAGCGTTTGTGTTTTTCTGCGTGGTGGGACTAAAATAAACCGTCTTGTCACCACAAGAAGAGAGACATTTTTTTCCGTGTAGGCATAATGCACTAGCAGAAGGTGAATTATCAAATTTTTTCTTTTGTTGTGTAGCGTAAAAAACACGGCTATTGTACACGCTACAAGCTAATGTAGGTTTGTGGTTGCGGCAATGTTTGGCGGCATTTACATCCAGGGGTTATTAAGCGTTGTTGCTGCAGTTGTACTCAGGTAGAAAAGAAACTTTGTCTTTCACCGCCACAGATAGAATTCTGTGTAGCATGTAATTCATATCCGAAGGTTAATTAAGCATGGTTTGTACTTTTTTACATTCAGTCAAAACACAGAGTTTTTAAACGACACTTACAAGTAGAAATTTTTCTGCCCATTTGTGGAGAGTCATTTTTATCCAAGGGTTACCCAAGCTTCTTAGGGGTATCATTTGGAGTCAGAAATACAGAGTGTGTTATTTTATCATAATGCAGATACTCTTCATCGCAACAGTGGTCTGTAATTTTAGATGACAAACAGTATTCAGAGACAGAGAGGTGCCAGGCCCTCTTCGCACCGCCGAGTTGGCAGAGGGCACACAACATGTCCTGTTGTTTTGTTTGTTGAAAGCAGGCCCAGGTCGCGCCACAGTAAGGGGACGTCGCAGCGGGGTCACTCGGTGAGGCCTACAACTGCGCATGTTCATCTAGCGTCCGGGTGTTGTTCAGCTGACCCAATTGGTTCTTGATTGGTTTTGACAAGGTGTCATCCGTTCCTCCCAGATGGAGACATCTGGACAACCCCAGCCAAGAGTCGCTGGTTGGAAGTCAGACACAACCTTAGTTGTGCTTGGTCGGCAGCGGGTTAGTGGCTCTCACCTGTCCTGTCAACGGCCTCTGTACCTATCCGGTTTCCCTCAGCCAGAGATTCTACTATGTGGTCTGAGGCTTCACAGCGCGCACTATTTAGCGATTATGAGAACCATGTGAGGAGGGAGTCAGCCAGCTAACTTGGCAGCGAGAAGATGAGGGCCTATATCCCCCTGTTCTTGCCAGTAGGCGCGAAAAGTATGTGATGTTGAGAGTGGCATGGGATGGGTCATGTTGTGAGGGTGTCAGCCTCTGCTCATACCAGAAGACCGGTGATGAGGGACGAGCAGTGACGATGAAACGACGCAAATATGATGATGATGTAGGCCGACCGCAACTTGCGGAGACGGCGTGTTGCAAGTGGCTTCATCATTCGTCAGGAGAAGAGGGCGTCCAGCTTGTGCGGTCAGGGCAGCAGCACAAGCCAGCAAGTGGGTCTGTGATTGTTGTTTGTTTGTGTGGCCCGTGAGTCAGCAGGATAGCAGCAGTGTGAGGTCGGGAGCCCAAGTGGCCACGGGTAAAAAACCGCTTCGCAGGTCCAAAGAAAGTGGCGGCATACGGGGCTCAGGAGGCAGCTTGGCAGTAGTAGGTCACTTCTGTGCGGTGAGCGGTAGGCGGTAAGAAATCCGAGATACTCGGCGGTGTGGCAGTTCTTTGACTAGACGACACCGGAGGAGCGAATTGTTGGGTATATGGAGAATCTGTGGCAGAAAGTGTAAGCGTGGCCAGGGAAATAACGTTGGCACCACGGCCGGCGTAACTCATGCAGCGGTCCGCGCGAGATCCGTGGCCTGGGAGAGAACACGATGGCTCTCAGATGTGGTGGTCCATTGCTCTGGCGCAAGCGCAGCAACAGCAGCAGAGTCCCAGGTGGCACGTCATGCCATTTGTTGCGAGCCAGTTCAATGCTCCACCACCTCGCTGCAGAAGCGGAGCTGTTCTTGCTTTGACTCATCTCCGGTCCAGATGCTCGCTTCTCTGTTTTTGCTCTATGGCGCCGTAGCGCAGTCGTTCAGCGAGGCGCGATTGCAAAGAGTAAACAGTATGTCGTGTTGCCAACCTATCCTATAGGTGCAGCAAGCGTGACCGTGTCCTGTTCCAAGTTGATTGGTGCTGCAGTCCCTCCCTTTGTCCGCATAATGGTGGGAGCTTTGCAACGTTCAGTAGAGAACTCAATGGCTTGTGCCGCGCCGAGATGGAGAGTTTCCAAGCCGTGAAATGTAATTTTGTCGGTAAAAGGCAAGTCACTGATCTTCTTAATATGTAGATGACAGAGGGGTGGCCAGTCCTTGTGTCTTATCGGTTTGTTCAAAGGTGCACGGCAGCGCGGACTGTTGGTGCTGTAAACTACGGTCGGTGACAGTACATGTCCTTTTCGGGACCACTGGGTGAATGTGCCTTCGCTGCCCAGGCACGACCAACAACATGGTACAGTTGAGACGTTCCCGCTTTCTTCCCTCACGCGCGTTGTCAAAAAGCTGTCGGCTTCTGCAGCCAATGTCCGCCTTTCGCTCCTGCCGTTCTCACCCACACAAATCTTCAGCCTCCACAAGTACTGCTCCATTCATTCACATAGTTGTAGGGCACAGGCGGTGTCACGCAGTTCTTACGACCTGGCTTGCAGTCGGCCGAACGAAGTCTACCGGGTGAGGAACTGCTCCGTGTCTGCAGCAAGTAATTCGATCGTGTTGCTTTCTCTCGCTGCCAAACTGCAAATCGGAACCATGGGTGACGGACAATGGGAGTAAATGTTGTCTCGCGCTTGCCGAGGAGGACTGGTTCCATGCGCCCTGCATGGCGCACGTGTTGTCAATCTGGTTGGTGAATAGAGGTTCCTGAAGTCTTGTCCCGATCTTAGCAGAAGATTTAAGTAATGGCCAGGATAATTGATGCACTTAATCCATTCTACAAAGCCAGGAACACCCTCCTGAGTTGCGGTCGTTCAGAACGGGCACTCCCCCACACACTCTGATATGCGATGTGTTTCCACCCATTGGAATTCCGAGCCTGCACGTATGTTGGACCGAATGTATGAACAAGAGAAAGGCCATTAACAGATGTTTTGTTTGATGAGCACAGTGCGGACGGGCTACTCCCCATGTGTTAAACTTTGATGTCAGCCATGTTAGGCAGCTATTGCGTGATCCTGCCGTTTGTTTGAGTGCCATTCGAGGAGGCTCCACGTTATTTGTGTCAGTCGCCGAGGAACGGAATGATATAACATCATTCCGCACTGCTTCATGTCCTGGAGAACAGATGCGCGCGAAGAAAGAGTGTCTGGGCAGGGACTGAGACGTGGCGACTACTATCTCTCGCGACCACATGAGCTTCCGGTGGCGGATTGGAGGGAGGAGGTAGGAGGAGGTGGCATCTGGAGCAGAAGCATTGTCTGGTTGAAAATGAGTGGATTTTCTATACCAGGGTGGACAAGAGAGAGGAGCAGGAGCAGTGGAGTAGGTAGATGGAGATGAGGAAGACAAGGCACCATGGCAAGTATACAGTGGAGATGGAGGCTGGGAGCCCCTCGGGTCACTTGTGCAGATGGCCCGGCAGCTGCCTGATTTGAATGCCTATTGTGTCAGCTGAATAGTCAGGATCGGGAAGAGGGGATGACTTCTGACTAGTCGCACTCCTTATTGGAGCCCTACTAGCTACCTGTCCAAAATGGGAGCCTTTTTTTTCCCAAGTTTGTGAGAGGCGAGGACAAATCAAATTACTAAGGGAAGTCCTCCGAGTTCAGTGGGCGCGCTGCCTATGTGCGGATCGTCCCTCCTCTGGACAGGTCTGACCAGGGGGGTTCTTCAGCGATCACGTGTCTAATGCCGCGGCTGCTGGGAGAAGGTGGGGGGGTGAGGAGCGTACAGTCACGCGATCAGCGCGAGGAACCTAGGAGTAGGGATCACTGATGAGCAGCTTACCTTCACCCGCATTAGTGAGGAGGGCAGTCGCCAGCAGCAGAAGAACTTGGTAGCAGACCCTCTGAACCAAACAGGTGGTGTGCCTACTTGGACAGCATCTGCCACCCACCTAATTAGAAGATAATCCGCGCGTGGACTAATGGGCAGCCAAACTGGAATTGGTGTGGCCGGCAAGCTTGCGAGTTTGCAAGTGGAGAAGCTGTTGTCTGCCCGGACAGTAGCTGTGGCATCAGTGCGGTGTGTCAGTGCGGCGGGGGGCCTCGTTCGTTACCCCAGCGAGAAGACGCCACTTGTCCACGGGATAAATGTGGAACGAATGACCTTAGTCGCAAGCTGAATCAGGCGTGATGGGCCAGGATTTCACATCACACGCAATGCCATAGGCATAATGACTACATCAGCTCATTGACTCCGTCACCCAACTGTGTGAGAAATGAGTCAGTGGTTTTAGTACTGTACCTAGCTCAGCACTATGTTGAAAGCCGCACCCACCCAACTGATTCCACGTGGTCTGCTGCACGGTTTCTCTATATGCTGTTGCTGGAGTGGGCTGGTTACGGGTTGATTGATGGATTCTTAGATTGTTGGGGTGATTTAGTTATGTTTCTTGGTGGGGGTGTTAGATATAACCCCCCCCCCCCCCCCCCCCCCCCCGCCCCCCCCCCCCTCACCCCCACCCCAAGTTGGCGAAAGAAGTATTTCCTGGGGGGGTCGGGTTGTTTGTTCTTTTGTTATTTGACCTCGGACCATCTTTACCAGGGTACTTGGTATTGCCACCCAGCTCCAGACACTCTATGTCATTGGTGCCACTTTGTAATGACCTCATTTGCATGCTGCTGCTTGTTGCTGGGGTCCGTGTGAGATCTTCACACTGAGGTCATTGTAGTCAGTCTCTGACCTCATGCTGTTGCTTCCTGCCCCCCCCCCCGTCAGCCTCACCTCTGTCATTGTGCACTCTGTGCCGTACTCTTGTTATTGGCACCTCCTGATCTGTGATTATGCCCACTGTCTGACCTTCATGCTGCTGCCGCTGTTCACCTCATCTGTCTCTGTCGCTTTGTGCCACTCTGTGGCCTACTCCAGTTTTTGCGTCAACCATCAGAATGTGCAGTGTGCTGCGGCTCGCTCTGACCTCATGCTGCTGCGCCGTCACCTCCACTTCTCTGTCCCTGTAGTTCCACCCTTAAGCTTCAGGCTTGTTTTTTTCCAGCTCGTCGCTGCCATGACTCTTTATCTAGGCTACATTCCCCTTTCAGTTTTTGGGTTAGTTTGTACCCTCTTAAGTGCCCGAGGGAATTTTGATAGTGAAGAGCGATTCTAAGGTAGCCGGCGGCAGTCGATGTGCGTGTCATAGTCTCAAATGTCAAACATTGTATGAGAACGTCCAAACCAAGCTCCTTCTCGCATATTTAAGCATGGCACCCCAAACGTTCGTACAGCCAGCCCATGCAGGCTCTGTGCAGCCTGCGAAAATAGCTGTTTTTTATAACGTGTATTCATCCCGAAATATAATTCGGAACTGACGGTATTTTTTGGCGGGAAAATTCGGCGAAGTTGAAGCGAACCGATTTCGAGAAATTAGCCCATTCTAATATATAATATTTAATAATATATATATAATAATAATATGATAGATACTTAAAGGGGTTTTTCTCGCCTGTGCAGTTTTTCAGTCTATCTTTAGGAATATCACTCTTGCTGTTCGCAGTAATCACTAGCTAGGTATAGGAGTAATTGTACACATCAGAGTTCTGCTGTTTCCTAGCTATTCATGTTACACTGGATCAACAAGTGTAAGAGATTTACAAAGTAAAATACTTTAAGATTCAGAATTCGGCTAAGGAGAGTGTTTACGTTGAGCTAAGTGAGAGAGTTCAAAGTCTGGTACTGGAGATAAGGTACTCTGCAGTGGGGTGCTCACAAGGGTCAGTGTGAATGACTACTGAACACCATACAACCTGCGTTAATTGTAGGACTCCATAGAAATTTGTGTAAAAATTTGGGGATCAGGTATAGTATTATTGTCAAATGTAGTCTCTAATGCTCCTATATCAAAATGGGTTTTCTCACCATCAGTTTCTCAGCGCCATCAGTGATTGGACACATCAGCGCTGATGATTCCTAGCGTGTATTCTGTGTTACTGCTGAGCAACAATGTGTAAGAGATTTGCAAAGTGTAATGCTCAAGATTCAGAGCGCTAAAGGGTGTTTACTTAGCTAAATGACAAATTTTCAAAGTCCCTTACTAGAGATAACACTCTGTAGGAGGTGACTCAACAGGGTCAGTGTGAATGACTACTCCACCCCATAACTCCATAAGAAGACTCCATAGAATTCAAATGGTGATCAAAGTACAGTAATAATGTAATGTGTCTAAGGCTCTCTCATACTTAAAGTGTTTTTTTGTCACCTTGACAGTTCTCTAGCCTCAGTGATTGACACATCAGCTCTGCTGTTCCTAGCTATTCCTGTTACACTGACCACAAGTGTAAGATATTTTCAAAGTATAAGTAAGTAGTAAATTCAAACCTCTTTGAATTTCCCACATTCACCTGTTGTGGATGGGAACTGAAGATAATTATAAGTGTCATCCTGTTGTGTTCCTATTTTATTGTATTAGTTAGTAATATACTCTCACTATAGCAGATATAGGTCATACATACCTATGTTAGTACTGCATGTAAATAGCTAGGTAGGTATATCTTTGGTTCATTATGTGTTAACAAAATGGCCGCCTGTAGTAGTTGTTATAGATCGTCATATAATCCAAGATGGTGCTAGGTCAGAAGTTACACGCCTGTGTCCAGATACATTCTTGCAGCTGTGAGTGAGTGGTCCAAAGATTAAAGGGAGTGCCAATAGACCCTCACAGCCCGGCTACATGTGGATACTCTTTAGGACTACTAATTTGCAGAAAGGGTTTAAAAGTAGCCCCATTTTGTGTATAAGAGTCAGAAAGTCATTTTTCATAGCAGCAAGGCATGTGTAACGGACTTGGTAGGTGGATCCGCTTTGGACCTCCTCAGGCGATGGTAGTCAGCCACGCTCAGGGAAACGTGGAATCTAAGTGCCCCCGTTGTTTTCGACCAGAGCCGCGAAGAAGAGCGGGATGGATCGCTTGCTGCGAGCTTGAGGCTACCAGGTCGTACCCCCTGACGTGACTTGTCCTTGCGGTCGGCAGCCGAGGTTGCAGCGAGGTACATAAATAGTATCCCAGAAATCGTAGCGGTGGGCAGGACAGTATGGCTCAGGGGCAGGCGGCTCATGTGTGTCTGTGGTTCCGTGGGCGAGGCAGAAGGTCAGGGCAGGTCTCGGCAATGGTTCGTGTCGTTGGACAGGCGATGAAGGTCGCAGGGCAGGCGGCAGGAGGTTCGGAGTTGAGGAATAAAGAATCGTATAGCTCAAGTACTGGTACACGGCAAGGCAAATAGACTATGTTCAGGTAATCGCTTTCACAAAAGTGCCGGGGCAAACAAAGATACAGGTGGGAAGTGACGCGTGGAGACCAAAACTATAATAGTGGGACAGCGCCCGGCAATTAGCCATTACGGCGCGCCCACTGTCACTTTGTAAATCTACATGAAGCTCGGTGGGGTACGCGCGCGCTAGGGGGTCGCGCATCGCGCATCCGGCCAGCAGGGGGACGCGGACCGAACGGGAGCGCTTCTCGGGTCCAGGTGAGGAGACGGGACGGATGTCAGCCTCGGTTGCGGCAGTGGGACCGCTGGCGAGCACTCTATCCCCGCCGGTGAGCTGCCGCGGGGAGACACGGGTGCGTGTGATCCTGCGCTTGGATCCGTGGATTCCCGGACCGCGGTGCAACCCGATTGTACAGAGTACCCCCCCCCTTAAGACTTCTCCCTCCCTTCCTTTTTTAGGTATGCAGAGACCTGAGGGAGGAGGTTACGTAGGGGTGGGATGTTTGTCATTCTTGGCTCCCTTGGACTCTCTCCTAGGGGCGAAAGCCTCTCCAATCTGTACGAGGAAGATGAAGCGCTCCTCTGACGTCTGTCGCATCTCCATATGGCTGCTTTACCTCAAAGATGTCGGGCGGACTTGGAGTGACTGGGGAAGGAGTTAAATTCCTGATTTGAGAGAAATGGTGTCAGGACCAGCGGCTTAAGGAGGGGAGACATGGGTAATGCGTTTTGGGGATCCGGAGAGATGGAAGCAGGGAGAGCTTGGTACGTCACCAGGTTCAACTGCCTGAAGGAACTTTTAGGGTACGAGGGTAATCGAGGGCCCAATTTGAGAACTAGGAACCTTTCGGGGCACATACCTCGAGGAGACGTTTTCCAAACGCGTTGTCCCTTTGGGAGGAGATGTTGTGGTGCGGGTCTTCTTATCTTATCCAGCCTTAGTCTTTAATACGGGCAGAGGGCCCGAAGTAAGGAAGTTCGCGTCTCCTGACTTCAGTTGGCTCTTGATATCCCGAACTGTGGTCTGGTTGACAGGGGGCAGACATCCGAATGTTGTGGGCAGGGAGTGGGGGTGTGAGGATAGGCTGGCCGCATAGGACTGCAAAAAATGGAGAAGACGCCGGCTGCCTCCGAGACCCCATATGGGTGTTGGTGGGGGTACGATGATGAATTCGGCCCCAAGGAGAGCTGGCACAGTTTGTCCTGAGTCCAGTTGATTACAAGTGACGTAGATATCCCCCAGAATCTGGTTCACCCGCGCCAGTCTGCCTCATTGGACTTGAGGGAGATATGCTGATATTACGCTGATTAAGCAGGCTTGACATTGGTCAGACGGGAGCTCGTGCATCGGCCATGAAAATCGGGAAACAAATGGACAACCGCGATCGGAGAAAATGTGTAAGGTAACCCATGTATTTGCAGTGTATTGTGGTCGGAAAACATGTCGGAACGAAATGATTGGTAATTGTGGTAGCAGAGCGGCAGTGCGCCAGGGAGATGGTGACTAGTGTGGGACATCTTCGAGAAACCGGTCAGTAACCACCAGCATGACCGTGATGTTGTTGCTCAGAGGATGGGCCGGAAGATCGATGTGAAGAAATGCCTGGCTATGTGGCGTACCAGGGGATCTCAGTGCACGCGGGCAGAGGATGCAGGAACCTGAAGCCTGTGGCGTGGACTTGTTGTCCGAGCACTATAAAATACAGGACGAGCGTGAAGAGTGTTCCGTTGACATCTGTGACAGGGTTCCGGCATCCAGTTAGTGTCCGATGTTGGTTCAAAGCGTTAGGACTTCCTCTCGTGCTGTCCGGAATGACCAGCCAAGAGAGAGCTTGGCACACCATTGCCCAACACCTTCGTTCATGAGTGCGTGGACGAGCACGAAGGTTCTTGCCTCAGTAGGACAGTTCTGGAGATACTGCCTTGGAGCCACGTGAACCAAACGTTCGGGAGAAATGAGTTGTTGTGACCGGGTTCTTCACCGGCCAACGTCCGAGGCACGGGGAGGGCGTCAGTTCTGTTGAAGTTTTTTCTCAGCAGGTCGGAAAGTGTATGCGAATAGTCGCGAAAGCGTGAGGAAAAGTAGAGACCCATCGGGCTTTTGGCGAGGATTTCAGATTGCGCTGGGCGCTGTCTGAAATGATAAGAGTATTAAGTTCTTATGGTCCGTAATATATGTCGATTAGGATGACGAGCCTCCCTCTCAGCAGATGTTCGCCACTTCCTCCAGGGCTGAACTTGGATGTCAAGAGTGTTCACGGTCTCCTATGGCATAGTTCGCCGCTCAGAGCCGGGCGTGAAAGGTCTTAGAGGAAGAACCCACATGTGAGATTTGCGCTTGGAACTTTCTGTGTTTGAGGACCTGCCCGCCTCGCTCTCCCCACAGAAGGCAGAAGCGATCCACCTCCCAAGGAAAACGGCTTTCGGAATCAGGCCGGACTAACACTGGTGCAGTGGAGAAAGGGCAGTTTTCGACCAACAAACGCCTTCTCTGGGCCTCAGGATGAACCAGGCATCGTCGGGATTCGTTGTTCTTCCTTAGTTGAGGCCACGATAGGAGCCACCGCAAAAGTGGAGAAGTGGGGAAGGATAAAATTGGCGTGTAATAATTCTGCGAGAAGGCCCAGGAAAGCTGTATGGACTGGCCCGATTGTAGATACTCGATAGAGCGAAACCCGTGACGGCAAAATGGCTAACGCTACAGCGCAGTAGAAGTTTAGCGGAGGATTTCCATCTTCAGGACCTTGGCTGAGATGGGTATTTTGTCTACTGAGGAAGGGTTGTCAAGGCTGGGGGACTGATGGAGTTAGAACATATTCCCACAGTTTGGTGTTACAGTCTCGGCGATGCTCGCGCAGAACGGCGCATGACCTGAGCGCATTGGGCTATCAGTGCGTCGTGAACTTAGTACTACGGGGGGAGAAAATTAGTGATGTCAATCCCGTCAACGAGTAACTACTCTCAATTAACAGGTGTTACAGGAGATACCGGTAAGATAACATCGTTATACAATTGTTTGTTGAAACAATTGCTGGAGCGATGGCATCAGAAGTACGCAAAGGGCATTAGGCGAGATATTCAGAAATGGTCCATACTCGGGTACTTAAAAGCCGTCTTCCCACTCTCGTCTCCCACATCCCGAAGTATGATGAGGTTGTATGGCTAAACCTCATGCAGTTACCAATCTTGGGGAATAAACATCTTTAGCCACCCTTGAGGCCTGGTCGAAAAAGTTGTATGCGTGATTATCTTAAGCGGGAGAGTGGTAGCGGAGTTTTTTACGGTGAATTTTATTGTGTACCCCCGGTGAGTTATACACGTTGGTCGGAGGGTATACATCCTTTCTTCTGTACGAGGAAAAGAACCGGCTCGGGTGGGGGGTAAGTTGTCTTACGAGAGAAAACGGCTTCATTTCTTATAGAAGTTCTCCTGGAGGGTAGGCCGACATGGTTCCTGAGTTATTCAACTGTACGGAAAGCGAGGCTAAACCCTTCATCCATTGCGGTGCGGGAATGGTTCCTGGGAAGCATAGGTCGCAATGGGGCCAGTGGTAAGGCCGATTGTTGGGGTGGCAGGCGTATCGGCCTCCTTCTGCTGGAGTTAATACGTCCCCAAAGTACTGGTACTCGCGGTAGACCTGGACAGTTGCTCGGACAAGCGGGGTAGATCGAGAAGTGGTAGGCACGGGGTTGTGGTACCTCGTCAAGCAGAGGTTTCTGGGATATTTGGTCCCCAGGCTGGACCCTCACTCTGGTCTTCTCCAATCCAGCGGTTATGGGGCGTGTGACGTTGCGTTGGCCAGGGATAGCACCATAGGAGAGATCGACGAGGAATTGCACGGGACTTAGTGACGTGAGTAACAATGGATCTTCTCTTATGTGAGCCCCCGCACCCGGTTGTAGTTCACTGGCCCGTGTGTACTATGTACTGGATGGGCTCTAGTGAGGATTGTGCTAGCCCACTGATACAGAGGAAAATCTCAGCTCAATGGTTTTTCTCGAGGCGGACTACATGGCACGCGGTACCGGGATACCAAAGGAGGCATGATAGAAGTTCCCGGAGACCACTGAGTCCAGGAAGGTGTGCAGAACTCCGGAACGAAGGAACCTCAGCGGTCTGTCGTGTATCACCTCCACTGGCATCATCGAAACGTGGAGCGGGGAAGAACTCGCACCTAGAGCCGACTCTACCTACTGTGGTCACCTAGCGTTGAGAGCATTTCCCGGAACGCTGAGGATGAGTCAGAAGCCTTCATCATTTTTGTCTCTGGCTGAAGCTACTCCTGCCTGTCGGCAGTAGAACCTGATATCGTATGCGAGTGGCAAGGAGGATTAATTCGTTCAGGGAGGACGGGTGAGGTCTCTTCGACTGCCTAAAGTATTGTCTTTTACCGTGCTGGATCAGAGGCACGTGTTTTTGAAGTGTTGCGCAGGAGGCGGCATGCGTTCCACGTGAGCTCCGAATGCCAGGAATTTAGAATAATTTTTTTATTGTACAATCTGCATAGTCAGTCACATTTCAGAGGACATCGCCTGAACGAAGGCCTAGAGGTGCTCGATCCTACAGCAGAAGGTATGCAAGATCGCAGGGTCTAAATCAGCTATGTTTGCGGTGCGGTTAGGCTAATGCTCGTGGTGTTGTTCTGGTGTGGCACGAATTGTGAAATGGGTGAGGGGAATGTCACAGTGGGGGGGTGACAAGTTTGAAATGGGAAAAGGAGGAGCGGGAACGATGACACGGGGGTCGAGAGCGCGAAAAGATTAGTAATTAAAATTAAAAAAAAAGCAAAGGAGGAGGAGTTCCAGGTCTTACGGAAAATGTTGCAATTGTGAATTACGTGAGTGCCTTTCCCTGTGCTTTTATCTGTCATTGTCTGTTCTTCTTGTGTTTTTCTTACTCTTTTTTTGTACTATTCATTCTTTTTACTTCATCTCTTTCTTGGTTTTTCTTTTGATTTGTCCTGTTGTGATCTCTTTCCGATTGTTCCATCTGTAGGTCCCGGTCCTAGTTTTTGTTCGTTCTAGGTCTATTTAATCATATAATGACCGACTTTTTTTTTGTTGTTTTTTTTATTTTTTTTTTTTATGTCTCTTTTATTTGTCTTTTGTTTTATATTTTCTTCTTTTCTTCTATATCTTATTATTTGTTTATTATCAATTTTTTATTCTGCCCCTGTTTGTTTCTTATATTTACCATTCAATCACTCATATTCTAATTCTCTAGTATCCCTCTATTCATCTTTCCGGAAAGTAGGTCACCACGACAGGCCATCTTTAGATCCTCTAAGAGGGAAACGGAGTCCGCATTCAGCTTCTCAACGTGCAATAGAGCTACTGCTGTAACGTAAACCCCGGCTGAGCTTGGGTCCCCTAGGCAAAGGCTGGAGGGTAGATGGAGCGAAGCTTGGGTCCCCACGGTGGCCAAAGGAACTGCAGATGTAGATGGAGCCCACGACGGAGGCGAGGCGGTGCGGGGATACTAGGTGCTGAGCATCATGGCACAGAGGGCCCAACTGGCTGTCCTTGTTGTGCGATTTGTTGCGTTTTGCTGGGCAAACAACCGTCGTAATATCCGTGATAGCTTGGCAGAGGACACTTGGCGGGATCAATGGCTGGATTCTTACTGTACAGGACTTGGTAGGGGATCCGCTGGACCACCGCAGGCGATGATAGCTAAGACCACGCTCAGGGATACGAATCTAAGTAGCCCCCGGTTTTATCACCAGTTGCTCCGCCGCCCAAGAAGCGGGATGGACATTAGCTCGGCTTGAAGGCTACAAGGTCGTCCCAGCCCTGCCGGTGACTGCACAGTGCGGCGGCAGCGAGGTGCAGCATGAATGGTACCTAAAAAGTATTCCGAATCGTTTAGCGGTGGGCAGGCAGTGGTATTTATGGTGCAGGGCATGCGTGGACAATGGTTATCTCGTGGGATAGTAGGGCAGGCAGAAGGTCCAGGGCATGCGGCAATGGTTTCGGAGTGGTGTTGGAACAGGTATCGAATAAAGGTCTGTAGGGCTAGGATCGGAGAGGTTCGGAGTCGAGGATAGAACGTAACAAGGATCTGGTACAGGCAAGGCTAAATAGGGACTATCTATGAACGCTTTCCAAAGGCATACGGTGGCAAAAAAAGAGTCCTAGCGGGGGAAGTGTCGTGGTCGCAATACTTAACTAGAGTCTAAGCTGCCCGGCAATTAGCCAATTACGCGCACTGTACCTTTATAATTACATATGTGACGAGGCGCTGTGCGCGCTAGAGGGGTACAGTCGAATGAGCATTCCGGCCTGCACCCAGGAGGACGCGGACCGAAGGGAGCGACTCGAGTCAGGTGAGGAGACGTGATGGATGCAGCCACGAGGCGCAGTGGGATCCCGCGGCGGCACTCCGTCCCGCGAGGGACCTGATCACGTACGGGGGGACACGGGTGCGAACCGCGGTCGTGGACCGATTTGGACGCGGCGCAACCGTTTTTTTACTGACATGTTGTTGATGTGTTTCTCTAGTGAAGCACCTTCTTTTATTATTTTGAAAGATAGTATATTTGAACGCACAAGGAAGGATAGCCCCTTTGAGCGTTACTGTCCATTTCAGATGTCGCCCTTGCATACGCGTGGGGCATGTGCTTGGATGTCTGATTTAATTATACAGAAGAACTGTTGAGCTGTGCAGCTTCTACTGGCAATCGGACATGAGAGGGAGCAGATAAGGAGCACATTCGCTCTTATGAAGAAATCTGTGTCCGGGTAAAGTAGTGTTTATTACTATTGCTTGTGGGCAGATCCGTCTGTCTAGTGCTGCTGTGAGCGTGGTTTCATCGGTTAATTATTAGTGGGTTCACTCTCGATGACAGGCAAACCCAGTTTTGGCCATGCTTATTCGAAATCTATGAGACCGCATGGGGCCAAAAATTAATCTCCTTGTGGGGTTATTTTTCTGTTATTATTGTGTATTGAATGTTTTGAACCTGAATTGCAAAGCAAGAAGTGGGAGAAAGCTAGGTGTTAATTTTGCTGAGAAATCACCAGAGTCGGAAAAGCCCTAGAGGCGCTCGCAGATGATTTATGCGATCTCCCGCTTTTCTGTGAGGAATATCACGGGAGTTCTGAGTCTCTTCGGCGTAGGGAGGGCTGTTCAAGCTGAGTACTTGGGGAGATATAACGCAATCTTGTGAAATGTGAGAATTCATTTGATGGTGGAATCATGAGAATGTGTCAGCTTTTCCTTGGTAGAAAGAGGAAAAAGCTGAGCACAGCTGCATAGATATCGTTTTCTTTCAACGTTTATACGAGTCTGTCGTGAATGTCGTGTGTGTTGTGTGTGTCCTGCAGATAGAAACAAAGAAGTTTTTGGTATGTGTGTTTAGTTCTACAGCGCCATCCTGCTAGGTTGTTAGCGTGTAAGGAATGTTAGATACAGAGTCTCATTGTGATAGGGAAGAAGTAAATGAAGTAGTCTGAAGAATTTGCAAGTGTAGTGAAGTTTGTGGTTTTAAGATACCATCAGAATAGCTTGAGATTAATAGGATGGAAATGTCTGTGGGATGTTGTGATTGTATTCAGAAAGAAGGCAAAGTATGTAGATGAAGGATCTTGGAATGTTTGTTGATGGTATGAATCCTGGTACAGTGTAATTAGGAGGGATTCATAAAGGTAAGGTGTGCGAGGCCCTGGGGTGCAGCGCTATGTGTTATGCATCCGCCCTCCAGGAGAAAGTTTCTGACAAACTGAAACGGAAGTGATGTCTACTGTTGGACGTCCTGTATATCGGACAGAGGGACTGTAATAGTCTTGGGGTAGGTGGAGAGGCAAGTCTCAGGTGGTGTGACAGAAACATGCTGCAACAAATAGGGAACCACTGTCCCCAGATGTAGACAGCCTCACATGTGACAAGACCAAGTCACCCTGACCCCTTGTAACCACACCTTCTGCTTTTGCTTCAGCCCTGCCTGTACACCGATGTACTAATCCTGAACCTTTAGGCCACTGCCCGCCTCTTCCATGTCACTTCTCTAATCGAGCCCCCGCCTGATGCTCCCATTAGGATGTCACATCCTCCTTCCTTCTGGGTTATGCCCGCCCCTTCCAGGGGTCACCATTTCCTTGGCGAAGATGCTGGTACACAACACTGTGTATTGTCCCATGATGAGGAAGCGATAATGGGGATTTAATATGCAACCAGGGACCTCGCCAGCCCTACAGTGTGAAGAAACCTCATGGTTGACTGAGAGAAGAGTAACTACTAGGTGCGAGGAGCTGTCCACTCTGCTGAGGATGAATGATAGAGGGAAGAGCGAGCGGATGACTCATAGTATCAAGTCAGGGGGGGCCGCCAAATTAGTCGGCTCTTGAGCTGCTCTGGCGGGAGGGCACACCCGCTGGCCCACTGCATAGCTCACCCCTGGGTAGAAGGACTCTGTGAGGAGCAGTCAAGCTGACCAGTGGAGAGAGGGGCGCACAGGAAATTTGGACCTATCGGCAGTCCCCACTGAGATTTACAGGCCTTACTTGTACAAGGGGAAGGGGTGCGAAGGCCCGAACATATTATGTTTAACTTTACCCACGGAGTCTAAGCGTCTGTTTTAATGTGGGTTTGCCTCGGACCGTGAGAAGGTAACCTATGCCCTGATTACAGGAAGGATACGCAGATAGAAGCTGAGAGAACATACACAGCAAACTTGGAATAGAGATTTATGGTCTTGTCCAGAGGTTAAAAAGCAGTGGATTCATACTGGCCTATTATTATGGCCAAATCTTTCTTCACGCCGCCGGGATGATTGTGGTGTCATGCTGAAGCCAGTAGAGTGGAATGTTTGTTAACAGCTGAAACAAATGGGCTTGGTAGATCAGACTTTCAGATCTAGTGGGTTGTCACTGACTGACTTCACTCAGGAATAAAGGGGAGTAACAGTGTGAGAAATATCATGCACGGGGATAACTCAGATGTTCTCTGATTTTTAGGATTTTTTTCATTTGTTGAGTAGCACATGATCGGATGCTTGAACAGTGCCTTTTGTGGATGCCCTGCTGGAAACCCATCAGAAGCAGTGTAAATGGTTTATGGCCTGGATGTGATACCAAGCAATATACCCAGTAGAATACGGTGACTCTTATAATGTTACACAAGCATCGTGAATAATCTGCCTGCGGGTTATGTGGGATGATAAAGCACTGCATCCGTGATAGTGTGGCGACACATGATGAAGACCTGGAGCCCTACAAGTGCCGAAGGAGCTCCACATCGCTTACTTGCTTGAACTGCAACAGAGCAGAAACCTCTGTCCCAACCCCCCCCCCCGGCAAAAGAGACAAGAAGAGGAGGGACACCACAAGCCAAGATACCGGACGTGGCTCCTGAGTGTTAGTCCTTCTGAAGCCAAGCATCCATAGGACAGGGGCGATATCCATCGTCTCGTGCAAATAAAGTGTCTTTGCTGGCCGGCATATGATGGCAGTGAAGAAAACTACCCTTCCATCCTTGATGGTGAGATGCTTAATTTTGGTTTTTTTTTTTAATGGTGGGTTTTTTTTTTTTCCTTTTTTTTGTCCAAGAAGCTGAAGAAAGCTATTGCCAGTGCCCCCTGCATAGGCATCCCGGTCTACCGAAGACCTCAGAAGCTCTTTGTATTGGGAAAGTGGAGAAGGGAATGCCTGGGAGTTCTAGTGGGTTTCAGGGGCCCATGGAGGCGCGAAACAGAACCAGTTGGTACTACTCTTTGCAAGATGCTGGGACCGCGGCTGTCAAGGGGAGGACCTTCCAGTTTACAAGCTGTAGTAGACAGCCCAAGTGCTGCTGGTGATAAAACAGCGGATATTTGTTGAGGTCAGGACACTCGTGTCTATCCTCTGGCTCCATGTTAGACATCTCCGCCGCATTGCTTAACCGCAAACATCTTCTCATTCCAGCCGTACAGCGTCTTCAGCTGTCACTGTTCTCTGCTTCCTGTGGATTACGTCAGCTCTTTGCGCTGTTGTGTTCTTCTTAAATCCAGTCCCAACATTACTTCCCCTTTTCGCTCTAAGGGGGGACATGAGGATGAGAGCAGGGCCGGGACGCAAGGCATTTTGGTGCCCTGGCGAGTCAGGCTTATTGGCCGCCCCCGCCACCCCCCTCGCCGCTCAATCAAGTAAAATAGCGCCGCACACGCACCATACACACTAATTCCTCTACCCCTGCGCCAGGTCCTGTCGACTAAGAGTTTTCTGCACATTCCAACATAGCTTCCCGTCGCCATCTCCTCAGCAGTCATGCCACAATGAAAGTAATCAGCCCCTGGACAAGTAATTGTTGCATTTTCTAAAATCGCCTGCCCCTCCGTATAGTGTCAGTGCATTTACCCCTAAATAACAGTAAGCTATAATAATTCCACCGATTACGGGTGGAGCTCAAAGTCTACCGGACGATTATGTATGATTGTTACTGTAAAAACTACTCCTACAAAACCAAGACCTCAAAACTGATTACTGACTTTAAGGAATCAATATGGATCCTGCCAGACCCTGGACCGAGACGCGACACCACATGTGACTATCAGCTGGTACACAGTGGCTCTTGAATTACATATACCCACGACGGCTCATACAGGACAAGATAGTGGTAGTACTAGTTGGATAAGTAGACCGCTCTGCATGGACATATAATGTGTATTTGAGGGCACTGTGGTACATTAGGACTCACCGGAGAGCGGTCTTTTCTGATCAGCGTCGTTTTCACTTTCCCTTTTCTTCTCGCCATCGGGTTCGTGGTGTTCACTATCCTTCAATGCTGGATTGCTCCGTGGGCCAATACTCGTCACCCCTGAGGATTTCGGACACTAAGTATGATCTCTAGAATTCCTCACACTTTACCAAGTAACTCGCTTAATTACTAGGATATAAGTCCCCTTAGTCAGACAGGTATATAGATATGCCCTCTCAGGTCAGGCAGTGTGTTATAGATAGTTGTCCCCCTTAGACCAGTAGTATGATATAAATATAGGGGCACACCTACTCAGGCGGTATATAGCTAGGGGCTCGAGGCAAATATATAGCTAGGGGTTCAGGCAGTGCCGTGGGGGTGGGGCTACAGGCAGGTCCGTTGGCTTTTGTTTCTTCAATATATTGGGTTTGTTTATGGGGGCGCGCAGGCAGGGGTGTGGCGTTTCGTTGTGTATAGGTGCTTAATACAGGCAGGCGATATATGGGGCACAGGCAGGCGTTTTATAGTGATAGGCGGCCACAGGCAGTTTGGTATAGGGGCCAACCAGGCAGGGGTTATCTATGGGGTGTCACAGGCAGGCCGTTATGGGGGGCCATCACATGCAGCGTTATAGGGGCCACAGGCAGGTGTATAGGGCCACATGGGGCAGCCGTTCAGGGGCTGTCAGGCAGGCAGTTTTTGGGGCCACAGGCAGGCGTATGGGGCCACATGGCAGGCGTGCAGGTGGGGGCTTAGGCAGGCGTTTATTTGTTTTTTTTTCGCTTTAATACTTTCGTGCGGATGAGGGGGCCACTTGGAGGCGTCTGTTTATATGGAGTGGCCAATTGGCAGGCGTATGGGGCCACAGGCAGCCATATAGGGGGGGGCCACAGGCAAGCTCGCTACATTGGGGTCCTCAAGGCAGGCGTACGTGGGCCTACTTTAGGTGCAGGCGTTATGGGGCCTTTTACAGCGCATGTGCGCGTATGGGGGACCACAGTACAGGAACGTAAATAGGTGGCCACAGGAGGCACATCCATGGACAGGGGATCAGGCAGGCGTATAGGGGCCCTACGGGTGCAGCGGCGTATGTGGTGACCTTTCGAGTGCAGGCGTATAGGGGCCAGACAGGCAGGCCGTCACGGGGACTCAGGGTTCAGTGTGCGACGAAGGCCACCAGGCAGGATATAGGGGCCACAGGCAGGGGTATGGGGGATCAGGCAGGCGTTTAGTGGGGACCACCACTAGACTCGAAGGAGTATAGGGGCACACGCAGGCAGCCGTCTGTGGGTGTTCCTGGGGAGCTCAGGAAGGCAGTATGGGGACCAAAGACAGGAGTATGTCTATAGGGGACCATGTGGGGGGGACTAGGGGCCACGAAGACAGGATTAGTACTGGGGGTGGTCAGGCAGGATTATGGGGCCGGCCGCAGGCCTAGGCTCATTATGGGGCCGCAGGCAGGATAGAGGGGGCCCCAGGCATGGCACTATGGGGGGCGCAGGCGGCATTTTGGGATGGCCGCAGGAAGGCATTGTGAGGGGCAAGAGGCAGGTCGTATTTTATGGGGGCACAGGCAGAAATTTGAGTGAGTGTTGGCGCCACATGGCAGGATATAGGGGGGCCGCGCTTGGCCGGATATAGGGGGCCGGCTGAGGCTGGGGATATACGGGCGCGCAGGCAGGTATATAGGGGGCCGCAGGCGGGATATAGGGGGCCGTAGGCAGAGGGGCATTATAGGGGTCCGCAGGCGGGATGTAGGGGACCACAGGCAGGCACGTTAGAAAAAAGCAACATTATACTTTACTCAATTCCCGGGCGGAGCGATCCACTCTTCAGGTCCTCTTCAAGCCGCGCGCCCTCGTTCCTGGCAGCTCCCTCGGGACGCACGGACTGTGACGCGCTGTGCGCCCGAAGGAGAGGCAGCGTCGCGATGACACTCACGTCATTCCGTCGCTGCGGTGAGGCGCACGGGGCCGCGGCGGGATCCTCAAGCGCTATGAGGACCCGGCGGCCCTCGCTGTGTCGGCCCTGCAGATCACGAGTGGATCCCTCAGCGATCCTCCTGGGGAGAGGGGCCCGACACTGTCTGCGGGGCGGGAGCGCTTGCTCTTTGCTGCAAAAGCGGTCAAAAGGACCCCCGGCGCTTCGGCCCCCCGGGCAGCGGCCTGGGGGCCGGGCGGGGTGGGGGCCCCTGAGGCCCCCCTTTTGGGATAGGCTGAGGTAGGCGCCTGGGCGGTCGCCTACCTTGGCCCCCCCTTTGTCCCGGCCCTGATAAAGGGAGAATCAAAAAGAATGGGAAACCAAAAGGGAACCCGGTGACATGAAAAAAAGCCATGATTGCTTAGAAACGGGAAGTTGTTGAATTTCATTTAAACCCGGATATGGTTCTTTTTGGGGAGGCCCCAGTTTTCCCAGACCGTGCGGGACAATTTCACACGGGTTTATGCCGGTGAAAACATCAAAAGCAGTTTTGGGAAAAAAAAGAAGTCTGCCATTGCAAAAGGGTCACCCCAAGAAGACGGCAGCATGACGTTTGGCAAGGGCAAAATGGCCAAGATTTTTTTAGGGAACTCAGATATGCTTTCGGGGTGCCTGACTTTGGGGGAACCTTTTTGGAAAGCACGAGGATTTTCAGGCTGGGGGAAACCCCCAGTGAAAAGGGGACAAGCCATTCAGGTCCTGATGGTTGCACTGCTGCGCCACAGGACAGGGCTTTACTGAAAATCAAGGCAAAGGGGGAAACGTTTTACAAAAACCCGAAAAAATTGGCTGACCAAGCACCCCAACCCCAGGCCGCAGGAGGTGAAAAGGGGGAAAAGAAAGGGTCGCTGTCAGTGGTGCAGGGGGAAAAACTTACACCCAAAACCTGCAAGGGGGATGCGGGCCCAAAGTTTCGGGAAAAGTCCACTGGAAGAACAGGAGAGCGGGGAAAAAGGGAGCCAAGAAGCCCGAAAAAGAAGGGCTATATGGGAAGTAGGGAGGCGAACCTGCTTGCCACGGGCATTTATCCCCGGTGTAGTGCAAGGGGGACAGGAAAAGGGGACTCTGAAAGCCAATGTTTAAAAGTGGCAAGAAAAAACCGTCAAACCCTGGCCGACAGCCCCCCCAAAAGTTGGGTTTTTAGAGTCAGGCACCCGCCCTGGGGGAAAGTTAGCTCTTTTTCCCTTTAAGAGATCTGTTAGGCTTTTGCCCCAAGGCTGGTCCCATTTTTTCCCTCAGCGGGTTGTAGTACAAAATGATGTTTATGCCCTTTTTATGTGATTACAGGGGTTTAAAAGGTTGTTGCTAATGCTTTCTGGGATTTTTCCCTTTCCAGATCCGACTCAGCGTTGCTGCTTAAAGTACGCCTGGAGACTGGGTCTACGTGAAGAAGTTTTGTGAAAAACCCCTAGACCCGGGTTTTTTGGGGGCCGCACCAAGTCCTGCTGACACGACCCATCGTAAAGGGGGCAAAAAAAGCCCAATTGGACCCATGCTTCACACCGAAAGATCGCTCCACCCCCCGGAAAGATGAGGCAGTTGCTGGTTTATGTTGTTAAGTAGTTATGTTGCTTTAATCTTGGTCAGAACCCCTGCATATATTGGTGTGTGTCGGGAAGTATGGGGACTCTCTTGTATTCTGGGGGTGCTTGGGTTGGAAAAAAGGGAAAGGGCTATGGGGTTTTAGACCACGGGGCTGCCTTTAAAAAGGAAAAAAAACCAGGAAAAAACCCCCATCACTAGGGGTGAAGTTTGAAAGGAAGGAAAAACCCGTCGAAACGGGAGTACCAGGTGAAAAAATTTCCCCTAACGCTAGCTATTGAAGGGCCTCAGCGACTGATGGGGGATATATGTTCCCGGGGGTCCCTTTTGTGGTTTAGGGGTCAGAAAATAGTTTACAGAATCAGGGGTCATGAGGAGAAGGAAAGCCCCCGCAAAAGGGCAGCTTTGACCCCCTTTTGTTTTATTGTTCTATAGGAGGCCCCAAGGGGGGGCCCCGATGGTATAAAGGAAGGGACCAAGTGGCCGCTGTGTTTGAATCTTGCTACCGATAATTTTCCCGTACACCCCCAAAAAAGGAGAAACCTGCGGTTTCTTTTATCCCCGTTTAAAACAGGGCCAAAAGGGGAAAGGGCACTGTGGCCATTAGAAAGCTTGATGATCTTCAGAAGAATTTTAAAAAGGGGAACTCAGGAAAGTCACCCCTGGGAACAGTGGGTTTTCTTCATGGTTTAAGGGGTGGCAGGGAATGCTTTCCAGATAGGTATTGCCATTGGATTGTGCTGCTAATTCTTGCTTAATTTTGTTGTGTTTCCCTTGTTTGAAGGGGAAAAAATTTTTGAAAGTGTGGACCAGACTACTCCATATGATTTAAAGTTGTCCCCGGCCTTGGGGTTAGTTGGGCGCACCCCTACCACCCCTTCAGTGTCCAAAGCCCGACACCCATGGTTTATGGGACATTAAAGGCACTATTCCTTGGGGAAAAACCCTTGACGTAGAAGGGTCCGGAAAGTATCTACTTCCCCCCTGAAACCCCATGTTTTCAAAAGAATTAGGGCCCTAGAAGTGTTGGGGTGGGGGCTAGGGCGTATCAGGGACTTTGGGGCCGCCCTTGTCAGGGCGAGTTACTTCCGTAAAAAGAGGAATTGGGAAGAGGAATAGGGAGAGAGGAAAAGGGAAAAATTTAAAAATGGGAAAAAAAGTTCAAGGGGGGGCTGTTTTGGATGGGAACAAAAATTATATAAGTGTGATTTTGGGGTCTCTATTTTAAAATATTTTTTTTTGTTATACCCCAAAAATAATATATAAAGATTTATATATATTTATATATAATAGGACCTTTTCCTATGTAGTACAGCATTTTAAAAGCTGGAGGTATTTTTTTGTGTCATTTAAAGTGTTTTAAACCCAAAAAGGCCGCCCGTAGTAGTTTGTATAGTTTGTGTGTAATCCAAAATGGGCCTAGTCAGAAGTTATACCCCGTGTCCAGGGGATTTTCCCGAAAAATGTGAGGAGTGGTCCAAAGATAAGGACGTGCCAATGCCCAAAAAGCGGTAATGTGATTCTTTTTTAATCTTTAAATTTTCAAAGGGTATAAAAAGCCAACCCTTTTTTTGAATAAATCAGAAAAGCACCTTTTTTAGCAGAAGGCTTTTTGTGATTTGTTTTCCGGGGGCACCTTTTTTTATTTTTAAGTAATTTGAACCCCCCCAAGGAAAAGGGTAGCCCTTTGAGGCAATTTTTTCCCTTTCACACCCAATAGAGGGAAAAATTTTTTATTATTGGGCTATTTTAAATTAATTTTTCCGCTTTTTTTTTCCCTTGGTTATTTATTTTTTTTTTGAATATTTCCCCCTTCTTTTCAATTTGTTTTTTTAAATTTGGGGGGCCTTTTTAATCCCGAAGGCCCCAGACAAGTTTTTGGACATAAGTTTTCAATTAGAATCTCCCTACTTTTGATAAATATATGCACTTTAAACATTTGACACATGTTTTATTTCACAAAGTCCTCCTTAACAAATAAAGCAAATAGAATTAATAATAAAACGATGAAAAATGAAAACCGTTTCATGTTGCAAAATTTAGGAACTATATGATATCGGTTGGGGATAATACCCCCACTGTTTTAGAAATAAATATCCCTTTATTTTATAATCAGCCTCCACCATTGGCGTCTTTTGATATTCCACGTGCGCCGGTTCGTCATTTTTGTTTTGTTACATATTTGCAAAGTGTAATACTCAAGATTCAGAATGCTAAAGGGTGTTTACTTAGCTAAATGAGAAGATTTCAAAGTCTGGTACTGGAGATAAGACTCTGCAGGAGGTGACTCACAAGGGTCAGTGTGAATGTCTACTCCACCCCATAACTACATAAGAAGACTCCATAGAATTCAAATGGTGATCGGGTACAGTATTAATGTTAATGTGTCTAATGCTCCTCATACTTAAAGGGGTTTTCTCACCATACACTTTCTCACCTATCAGTGATTGACACATCAGCGCTGCTAATCCTAGCTATTACTGTTACACTGACAACAAGTGTAAGAGATTTGAAAAGTGTAATGCTCAAGATTCAGAATGCCTAAGAGTGTTTACTTAGCTAAATGAGAAAATTTCAAAGTCTGGTACTGGAGATAAGACTCTGCAGGAGGTGACTCACAAGGGTCAGTGTGAATGACTACTCCCCCCATAACTCCATAAGAAGACTCCATAGAATTCAAGTGGTGATCAGGTACAGTATTAATGTCAATGTATCTAATGCTCCTCATACTCAAATGGGTTTTCTCACCTTGCAGTTTCTCAGCCATCAGTGATTGACACATCAGCGCTGATGATCCTAGCTATTCCTTTACATGACAAAAGTTTAAGGATTTACAAGTGAATACTAAAGGTTTCAAATTCTAAAAATTTTTTACTTGCTAAAGACAAATTTCAAAGTTAGTCCCGCAGATAAGACTCTCAGGGGGTGATACAAGGGTCATTTGTGAATGAAACTCCCCCCATGTCCTAAGAAGACTCCACGAAGGGTGATAGGTCAGTATAATGTCAATGTGTCTAATGCGCCTCATATTTAAAGGGGTTTTCTCACCTTGCCGTTTTTCAGCTATCTTTAGAATCATTCTTGCTGTTCAGAATGTAGGTGGGTCTATAGGAGTAATTGACACATCAGCTCTGCTGTTCCCAGTTATTCCTGTCACACTGACAACAAGTGTAAGAGATTTACAACTGTAATGCTCAAAAACAGAATGCTAAAAAGGGGTTTATTTGTAATGAGAAAGATTTTAAAGTCTGGTACTGGGGATAAAACTTGGGGGTGACTCAAAGGGTCATGTGAAGTCTACTCCAAAACCTAACTACATAAAAAGACTCCATAGAATTCAAATGGGTCGGTACAGTATTAATGTTAATGTGTTAAGCTTCATACTTAAAGGGTTTTCTCACCATACACTTTTCACCTTCGTGATTCACTCGCGGCTAACCTAGTATTAATGTTACATGACAACAAGTGTAAAAGATTTTAAAAGTGTAATGCTAAAATTCAGGAAAAGCCCAAGAGTGTTTACTTAGCTAAATGAGAAAATTTCAAAGTTGGGGACTGGAGATGACTCGCGGAGGTGACTCACAAGGGTCAGGGAAGACTACTCCCCCCTAACTCCATAAGAAGACTCCCTGAATTCAAGTGTGATCAGGTAAGTTTAAAGTCAAAGTATCTAATTCCCCTATCAAATGGGGTTTTTCACCCTTTAGTTTCTAGCTCAGTGATTGACACATCAGCGGCCT
>JAODAL010032944.1:0-46240 GCA_025379985.1 Phyllomedusa bahiana | reverse complement strand
GGTTTTTTGCTGTGACATGCAGCATTACAGGTCCTATTCAAAAAAAATTTTGTTCTAACAAACATTTGTTCTTCACAATGGTCAAGAGTGGCTCAAGGGTGATGGTGCTGTCAGAAACGGGAATGGGTAGGACACTGTTAATGGACACATATTGCAAAATGATTGTTTTTGCAAGATCTTTAACATAGCTATCAATCCCTGTATTGAGAAAAACCATTTAATACAATGAAAAAAAGAGAAACAAAGACATGGTGGGATTCCATCCTATTTTAAAAATGTGTTTTCTAGAATTAAGTACTAAAAACTTGCATGTACAAAATACTTTTAAAAAAAATTTCCTCTGAATTGTAAAAAGGGGGAGGTACAGGAAAACTTGACCAGAGTAGGTTATTCAGAGGACATGTGTATGGAGCACGGACAGAGAACAAAAGTACAGAGACCATTTCCCCCAGCACTTTTGAGTAAAATGAGAAATAGAATGCCACGATACAGGGCACCGGGGTGTAACAGGCGCGTTAACCCCCAGTATTTCCAAGTGAAGCTCAATTGGTCCATACTCATACGGAGGGCAAGCGCTACCCAGGTATTGACTGTGTACTGGAGGAAGGCTGGGTTCTCACACTTCCGATTCCGCACTCTGCTTCAGCACGACATTTTTCCCGTTTGCTGCGCAACAGGGCAATTTTAACCGGGCTGTTAAAAAGATGACGGACGCCAGCTGGGCCCTTTCACCGCACCCCTGTACTCCGGCCCTGGGCCCATGCTGTGGCCCAGGACAGGTATAGCCCAATGTCCAGTGAAACAAAAAAGGTGGTTGAAAGACTCCTTTTTCCCGGCACTTTTTAAATGTGGGGGTATGCGGGATTTGGGGCTCAGGGCTGTGGCCCAGGACAGTATAGTCAATGTCCAGTTCAACTAAAATGGTGGTTGAAAGACTCCTTTTTCCGGCACTTTTTAAATTGTGGGGGGTCATGCAGGTTTGGGGCTCATGCTGTGGCCCAGGACAGGGATATTCAATGTCCAGTTCAAGTAACATGATGGTTCAAATCATACTGCTTCTGGCAATTTTTAATTTGTGGGATGCAGGTTTAAGGGTCAGGCTGTGGTACAAGACAGGGATAAGTAAATGGTCTGGACTTTTTTTCTGTGACTTTTATAACCTAAGTGTGTTGCCTAAGATGTAGCATGTATCCATTTGACTGTTGTGGATGTTAATTTCACTTCCCCACCTGTTTGGGTGTAATAATAAAGGGTTTTGTTGCTCTCCCAAGACTTTAAGGGTCAGCGCATAATCGATGCTCACTTTTTCGAAAAACCTTTTCGTGGGGGCCGACATCGACTATCGACGATCCGAAACCCAAACCAACGCTCAACACTAACGGTAATTTATCTTTGAGTAAGGGGTAAACCAAGAGGTTGGAGGGGGGTCTCTATCACGCACAAATTTCCGTTTAAAGACCCTATACCTGATATTATTGTCCTCAAGGGTGGGGCGGTAGTAATTTGTGATTTGGGAGTCCATGAAACTGGTGTGGTATTCTCCCCCATAAAGGACTGTATTGTTTGTTTTTCAAAAACCTAAAAATCCTTCTTCAAAAAAATTCATAGAATCCCCCGGGTATTCCTCTTTTGGGGTTTCCCCCTTTAATTTTTTATAAGTATTGCTATCATCAATACCCCGCAAAGCGTTTCTCTATACTAGTTTTATCCATGACTACCACTTTCCCACCTTGTCCGCCTTTTTTATAAATATTTTTTCCTCTTTTAAATTTTTTTTTAAGTATTTTTGTTTTGGAAAAATTAGATCTGAAATTATTATTATTATTTGTCATTCCTGGTATATCCCAAAAAATTCCCTTTTCCCATTTTGGGGGAAAAACTTAAAAACCCTCAGTACTGTTCAAATCGGAAAATAAGTAGGATTGGTATATAAAGAAGTTTCACTATACTATTTTTTCACATCGATCTGTTGTTTATTTCCAATTTTTTTAATCTAATAGTGTTTTTTTCTCCAAAAAATAAATTTCCCCTATTTTCACTATAAAACCCAGTTTGTTACTCTTTTGACTGTTTATGCTACTCTGTTTGGGATTATAAAAATGTTTACGAATTGTTAGTGAACGTACAATTTATTGAATCTAGGATGTATTGAAAAAATTGAAATTATTATGGGAACGAAATTAACCCCAACTAAAACCGACTTTTGTTCGGGGTTAAGTAACAAAGAGAGTTTTCAAAAACATTGTCAAATAATTTTGTCAGATTAGATCGGGGTTGGGGCACCTGCGTTTTTCTGAGTTGTTCCTCTCCTTGAAGGTCCCCCTTCCCTCCGCTCCTTGTTTTTTCTTCCCGGCCCTTCTAACTCCTGACCTTTTTTTTGGATTTTATCTCATTTCCAAAACCCGGGAGGAATCGAAACCTGATTGATTTGTTCCTCAGAAGGTCGTATCTACATCGGGACGTCCCATGTTGTTTTCCCTTAATAAATCAAAACGACTTTCATTTGGGAAAATCTACATTAATTTTTCAATAGGGGACCTCCGGAATTATGCGTGTTTTCTTCTGGTTTTTTTTTCAAATAAATCTGTCCATTTATATCAGTTAAGTCCCTTTTGGAATTTTGTTTTTTTAAATTTTGGTAATTTTATCCTCCAACTTTCTAATTATTCTCTATTTTTTGCATCCCTCTTTAAAAAAATTTTTGAATTTTTAAAAGCTTTTCACATTTTTTTGGGATCCCTTTTATGTCATTTTTATTTTAGCAATTTTTCATCCTCAAATTCAATTTTAAATTTTCATTAATCAAAAACAGTTGGAGAGTTCTTCCTTTTTACTTTAAAAGTCCTCGGGGTATGAGAATGTTGGCCGTTGTTAAGCGCAATCCCCTGGGGATCAATTTTTATCAAGAACATACTAAGGGTTTTGATCCCCCCCCAGATTTTTATTTTTTGAGAAGCAATTTCTCCAATGTTTTCACTGCTTCGAATGTGACCTCTTATTAGTTTGCTGTTCCATTAAATACACCCAAAAAAATGGGGTTCCGGTGTAGGCCCTTTGACATCGGGTATGCCCCGTTTGCTATTTGGTATCCTCGCATATGCTGGGGGATTCCAATTCACGTTTGCTGACCCAATCGTCAGTCATGTTATTAAAGGTAAGTCTGTACACCACCCTGCTTCTGCCCACTTTTGTGAGAGGAGTTAAATCCACTGCACAGGGAAACATCTCTAAAAAGCATATTATCTTTTTAAAGAAATTTTGCTTTTTTCTTTGTAAAACATGCTATTGTTCTTATTCATGCCAAGTAGTGTTTCCGTTAAAGCCACTTTTTAAAAACAAAAACGTATATTAAAAAGAAAAATTTGAGTACCGGGGGAGCAAGAAATCAGTTTTCCCATATACAAGCAAACAAACAGCACCGCTTTCACCCTCGATGTGGGTCTCTTCCAATTGATTAAATTTTGGGTGGACCCCCAAGCGTGGCGGGAGCAAGACCGGGAGGTGGTCATGATTCAAATGGACATTTTATTACTCTCATAAAATTTGTGAAGTCCCCCTGCTCCTTTTTGTAAAAATTCATACATTTATATATTTTAAAATTCCATAAAAATTTGTAAACACCTAGGGTTTTGGGGTATGACCTTAAACCAGGGCCAAAACATACTGTACATTTAAAATTTAAAATATCCATACAGGAAGTGACTTTGGGGCTAACACGTCACTTCTTTACCTGGTTGCAAAACAAAAGCCTCAGTTTTTGGGCCGTGTTACAGGCTTATTCCCGACGGTTTTGGGAGCCTATTGGCTCAAAATTCGCCGTGAAAAAGGGGCGGGACGGGGCGGGGCCGGAGCGCGGCGGGGGCGCCGCTCCCGGGCCCCCATAGAAAATGCATTTTACCCCGCGTCCGCGCCAAAAAAAAAAGTGATTCACTTTCTCCCCCGCGGCGGATTGCCGACGGGGGGGAGCGACGGATTCCACGTTCTCTAGAAGCATGGTTTACCGAAATGACGGGGAGGGTTTGGGCGCGTCTAAGCGCAATCCGGCCGGAGTACGGCGCCAATCCGTCCCAAATAACCCTGTGAACGGGGCCTTAAAGTTGATAAAAGTATAAATTTTTTATAACATTCTTGCAAACCAGGAAAACTCTGTTATAAAAAGATACTTTTTTCAATTTAATACGGGGCTGTAGTTTTTTGCTATCCATGTAAAGAATGTGCCCTTATTTTGTGGCATAAAAAATTGGGACATTTGGGAAAAAAAAAAATTTAGAACACTTAAACATATTAAAAAACACGGGCATTTAATATATCTGGAGCTCTAGAATTTTCTCACGCCACAATGGAGATTTTCATCATTCTTTTTTTTTGGATAAAAAAAAGTAAAACTTAATTCTAGAGGGGGTAATCTAAAAAAATTCTTTTGAAACGAAAGCTTTTTGGTTTTTTTAAGTTAAATCCCGAGTCCCATTTTGCTTGAATTATGAAACGATCTTTTGTATCATTTTTAATCATTGCTTGTTTTTTTTGTTTTTAAACAACCTTTTTTTTTTTTTTTTTTCCCCCTCTTTCTGTTCTTTTTTTTTTTTTTTTTTTCCCAAGGGCGTTTAGCCTTCATTTCCCTGTCATGGTTTTTTAAAAATTTAGAGTGTACATTTTTGTTTTTGTGCTATATAAGGGTGCAAACCCAAAAAACACTAGTTTTTACGACTTTGTCATGGAATTTTTAAAACTTAAAAAAAATTTTTTAAAAAATTTTTACAAAAAGGGGCTGGGGGACATTCCAATTTTGGGTATACAAAAAATATACAAAAAAAGTCCTTTTAATCACTGACCCCCTCCGTGCTCTTCGCTCCAGCTAGTCTTGGGGACACCCCCCAACTTTAATCAAGTGTAAGAAGACCACATCGAGGTAAGGGGTGCGTTTGTTTCTTGTATATGGAATACTGGATTCCGCCCCCAAGGTACTAAAATTTTTTTCTTTATAATATGTTTTTTTTTATCCAAACGGGCTTTATAGGGGAAACACACTTGCATGAATAAGAACAATGCAGTGTTTTTACAAAGAAAAAAGAAATTTGCTTTAAAGATAATATGACTTCTGCTGAACTGCTTCCATGTGCAGTGGATTTAACTCTCTCTTTCACAAACATGGTCGAACAGGATTGTACAGCACTTACCTTAATTAACATGACTATCAGATTGGGGCTACAGCAATACCGCGAATTCGGAATTCCCCCACAGTATGCGAATGATACAATAGCAAACGGGCATACCCGATGTCAAATGGGGCCTCACACCGAACCACTTTTTTGGGGTGTATTTTAAAGTGAACGCACAACTAATACGAGGGTCACATTGCGAATCGCAGTTGAAATCATTGGAGAAAATTAGCTTCTCAAGAAAAAAAAATCTGGTGGACTCAGAAACCCTTGTAGGGATCTTGATAAAAATAGATCCCCAGGGGGTTTCGCATTAACAAGCGACCAACATTTTTCTACCCCGAGGACTTTTAACTTAAATGGAACACGTACCTCCAATGTTTTTCTTATTTAATGAAATTAATAATTGAATTTGAGGGTGAAAAATTGTCAAAATAAAAAAAAAAAAGGAATCCAACAAAATTTTAAAAACTTTGAAATGACAAATTTTTAAAAGAAGGCATTCAAAAAATAAAATAACTCAAAAGTTTGGGGATAATATTACCAAAAAATTAAAAAACAAAATTTTCCAAAGGGACTTAACGACTACAAATGGGGAGAGTTTTTTTGAAAGAAATCCAGAGAAAAACCTATAATTCACGGGGTCCATATTGAAAAATAATGAAAATCTTTCCAACCAAGTCAGTTTTGATTCTTTTGAAAAAACCATCATGGGGCGTCAATGAGATACAACCTTCTGAGGAAAAAAAATCAAACAGGAGTTTCTGATTCCTCCCCTTGGAAATCGAGATAATCATCCCCAAAAAAAGGGCAAGGAGTACAGAAGGGCCGGGGAAAAAACACAAGGAGCAGGAAGGGGTACCTCTCAAGGAAGGAACACTCAGAAGAAACCAGCGTTAGCCAACACCCTACATATATTTACAATGTATTTGACAATGTTTTGAATCTCCTTTTGTTACATTTAACCCCGAACAACAGTCAGTGTTGAGTCTGGGTTAAATTTTGCCCATAATAATTTCAATTTTTTTCCAAAACCCTCCCAGAGTCAAAAATTTACGTTCCTAAAAATTTGTAAACATTTTAATAAACCAGTCAGGTATGCATAAACAGTCAAACAAGTAACAATACTGGGGGAATCATAGTGAATATAGGGAATTATCTTCTTGGGCAAAAAACACTATTAGATTTAAAAAAATTGGGAAAAAAACAAAGATCTGATAGGAATAAGTATAGTGAAGCTCTTTTTATCATACCAAATCCTACTTATTATCCAATTAGAACAGACTGAGGGTTTTTACAGTTTCCAACAAAAATGGAAAGGGGTTTTAGGGAGCTTACCCGGAATTTACGTAAAAAATAATAATTTCAGATTAATTTATCCCAAAAAAAAAAAAATAGCTTTAAAAAAAAATTTCAGAGAAAAAAAAATTTTCATAAAAATGGCGGGAAAGGGGGGGAAAATGGGAGTCATGGTAAATCATGTATAGAGAAGCTGTTTGCGGATACTTGTGATACAATACTTATAAAAAATTAAAGGGGGAATCCCAAAAGAGGGAAAACCGGGGGATTCTATCGAATTTATTGAAGAAGGATTTTTTGGGATTTTGAATACAAACAATCAGTCCTTTAGGTTTTTAGAACCATCACACCAGTATTCCATGGACTCCCCAAAAAACCAAAATCACTACCGCCCCCCCCCTTTAGCCAAAAAATACAGGAAGCTCTTTTTAAAAGAGAAAGTTTTGCTGAAGATGACCTCCTCCAACCCTTGTGTGTGTACCCCTTTACCTCAAAGATAGTACACAGGTATCAAAACTTTAATAAATTCCCCTTGGGGATAGCTTTTTCCCGGCTTCATGTACGTGTGTTTCCCCTTTATTTTTCCCTCCCACAACATCTTCATGTCTCTTAGCCACCACCTCTATCAAACAACCCATATTCAGAGGTTTTTATAGAATTTTTTTTGCGGATGAATCCTGTTGAAAAAATAAATTTTTTTGTTTTTAATGGGAAAATTCTATTTACAGTACAAGGGGCCCAATGGGGGCTAAATTTTCACCCCCTGGCTAATCTGTACATGGGTTGGTGGGGGGAGATTACATTTTTTTTCCAAAAAATCCCTTTTTTTGCAAAAAAAGTCTTTGGAAAATTTTTGATACATTTTTATGATTTGGGATGGAAAGTTTCGGTATAAAAAATTTATTTTTTACATCAAAAATAAAAATTTTAAAATTTTGGGTTTTATTTTTTCTTTGATACCCAGTATACATTTTTTAGATTAATCTTTTCATTAAAAAATGAGGGCACCGTCATTAACAGGGAAAGGAAAAAAGGGGAAACATGTTTTTCATGCTAAAAGTAGCCATCCAAACACACTCAAAAGCAATACCTGTGGGGATTTTACCCTCAAACGTCCTGTTCAGACTTTGGGTGTTTTGAAAACCAAAATGATATTTTAGAGCAAGTTTAAAAAGAAGAAACTAAACCAAATTGGGGCATAGATAGAGCAAAGATTTATGCAACAAAGATAGAAACCAATTACTAAGGGGAAAAAAGATCCCCCAAAAAAATGATTAAGGACCCTTTCCTTTGACATTTGTTACACCCTTATAGTAACCAATAAAAAAATAATTAAATTATAAAAAAATTACCTTCTTATGCCAAGATGATGTTTCTCAGAAATCATGAACCGGGGGTAAAAATACATACCTAGAAGAGGTCGATCTCTTCCACAATGTGTCCCCGAGTCTGTTTAGGAAAACAAAAGAACTAATCTGGGTTTCAATAAAAAGGGAACTTTAGGGGTGAGGTCTACATTGTAACTTTTGCCCCGTACAGGGGAATGTAACTGAGTTTTCTGCTAACAAGGGGAACCCGTTTTTAAAATTTATACTTTTTCAACTGTAAAAACGAGGCGTATTTATGCTATCCATGTAAAGAATATACCTTTTTTTATTAGGAATACAATTAGCGTTAAAAAAAAAAATTTATGAACACCCAAAAATTTAGAAACACGGGGGCATTTAAATATATCTAGCATCTAGACATTTTTTCACTGCACACAGGGATTTTCTCTTTCTTTTTCTTTGGAAAAGAAAAAGTAAAACTTAATTCTAAGGGGGAAAACAAAACAATTGCTTTTTAAACGAAACTTTTTTTGGGTTTTTAAATTTAAATGCCAAGTACCATTTGGGTTGAATTATAGAAACAATCTTTTGTTCATTATTAAAAATTGCTTGTCTTTTTTTTCTAACGACCTTTTTTTTTTTTTTTTTTTTTCCCCTTTCCTCCTTCTCCTTTTTTTTTTTTTTCCAATGATGTTTACCAATGTCACTTCCTGTCATGGTATTTAAATTTAGGTGTACATGTATGTTATTTTCCCGAGTAAGGTGCATAACCCGGGAAACGCGTAGGCTGTTTTCAGACTTTTTGTCATGGGAAATTTTTTAAATATAAAAATTAAAAAAGAAATTTTTTCAAGAAGGACTGGAGGACATTCACAATTTCATGGGGTTACTAAAAGTCCATTTGAATCACTGGGCCCCCTCCTGCTCTTGCTCCCCGCCACGTCTTGGGATCACACCCCAAATTTAATCAAGTGTAAGGGGACCTACACGGGGTGAAGCGGTGCTGTTTGTTTGCTTGTATAGACAATTAGAAAGCCCAGGAATATCAGACGGGCAGGGAAGAAACATGGGAGGGCTTCGACCGCGGGTCGAAAATTTAAAGACTGACAAAAGAAGCTCAGAAAGATCGACGGGTTTTAAAATCTCGGCTGCATACTACTGCTGCCCAAAAGGGGTTTCATAGGGGTCTTAAGTTTGCACCTTCCACAAACTTTGATTTATACAACACCATAAAATATGTCAATAAGTTTGTTAGATTGCTTACAATAAAACAACACTTTTTTAGTGTTGATAATGATAAGGAAGTTATGGACTGTAAAACTTAATTTCATAATGATATGTGTTACGGGTGTCCCTGCGCCCCCGGTCGGTCCAGGCAACCCGCCGCTGCAACCTCCCGCGCGGGCCGGGGCTGCAGCCCGCTCGGGCCGCGGCACCCCCCCGGGACTCTGGGGCGCATTACCCTCCAGCTCCGGGCCCGTCCCGGGGCACGCTCCGCGCCGGGCCGGTGCAGCGCGCCCCTTTGCACGCGCGGCAGTGCCGGGAGATTTAAAGGGACAGTGCGCCGGTGATTGGTCTCACCGGGCACGGACCCTATTTAAGCCCTGCCTCTTCCCTAGCACCTTTGCCGAATAGATAGTGCCCTGTGCCTGGAGAGGAAGCGTTCCAAAAGTGTCTTGTTCCGTTTACTGTGTACCGTACCTTCTGCCTCAGTCCCTTGACCACGAACCATTGCCGCCTGTCCTGACCTTCTGCCTGTCCCCGACTATGAGCCTGCTTCACGATTTTGTACCGCGCAACACCTCGGCTGCCACCGCAAGCAAGTCACGTCAGGGGTAGCGACCTGGTAGTAATCCGCCGCAGCAAGTCCATCCTGCTTTGCGGCGGGCTCTGGTGAAAACCGGAACTACTTAGATTCCGCTCCCTAGCGTGGCTTACATCATCGCTTGTGGTGGTCCAGAGGATCCACTACCACATCCGTAACAGTATGCATGGCAAGAGATTTATGGAACAATTGTTTACTGTGGTACTTAATCATCTTAAATGTGAAAATTTTTATACTGTGTCTATTGAAATGGAATATATTCAAACTAATCAGATTAAGAATGTTGATTTTTACCCTAAACAATCTAGGGCTCCTGTGATGGATGAGTTTCAGAGGCTGGTGGAAAGGGGAGTTAAAAGAGTTACCTACCACACCTGCCCGACAAGATCATAATTTGACATACAAGGAAAGGATTGCATTGAAAGAGTTACAACAGAATCCACATATTGTGCTTAGATCTTCGGACAATGGTTGTACTATAGCTGTTTTAGATAGTGGTTTGTACCATAAAGAGATTGATGCTATGCTGGCAGATGATACCACATATAAATTATTGGAGGGTGATGCTACAGTGTGATTTGGGAAGCAATTAGATAAAATTATAGATGAAAGAATTTCTATGTGTATTTCTGATTTGAGAACAAGGGATACTATGAAGATTAAATACCCCAAAATCCCCTTACTACGTGCATTACCAAAAGTTCACAAGAATGCGTTTCCTCCTCCCTTTCGTCCCATAATCTCTGGTATAGGGTCCATATTTGACAATATCAGCGAATAGTTAGATGCGCATGTGCAACACTTGGTTGTCAGGTCCCCTAGCTATCTTAAGGATTTCCGTGAAGAACCTAAAGCTAGGTGTAACATCAAACGGCAAACTGATTAAAAATGGTTATCTTGTGATATAGTATCCTTATGTACATCTATTCCACATCACCAATCCATTCTTTCTGTTACTCATCATTTAAACAAATTTACCAGATTTAGTCCTGAGACTGAGACTGAGGGTGATAGAATATATTCTTATGGTTTTGGAATTTCTTCTGTGTCATAACTAGTTCTTTTTCAATAATAAGTTTTTTTTTTTTTTACATAGGCAAGGATGTCACATGGGTTCATGTTTTTCCCCTTTGTTAGCAAATGTATGTTAGTTGGTGGGAAGAGAAATATATTTAAAAATTTATAATATATTTTATAATATATATTTATATATTATTTATTGGTTTGTAATCCCAATGTGTTTGATGTCTTCTGGTAAGGCAGATATATAGATGATACCCTCCTTGTGTGGAGGGGCTCTGTGTCTGCCATACCAGTATTCATCAGATACATTAATGAAAATCAATTTAATTTGTCTTTTACATTTGCAATACAAGAGTTTTGTATTTCCTCTCTGGATATTCTTTTGGAGGGTGATCCTATCACTGGGAACATCAAAACTTGCTTGTATAGAAAGGCTACATCTGGCAATTCAATTTGGCATGCACCTAGTTGCCATCCATTTTATATTATTCAGAATTTACCTATTGGGGAGTATACTAGGGCCAGGAGAAATTGCATTCAGGATGAGGATTTTGATAGGGAGAAATCTCAGATTATGGAGAGGCTATCTGAAAGAGGATATAGTAAGATGATTTTGTGTAGGGCGATTGCTAATGTTGATAGTAAGAATAGACTGTAAAGTATATCTTTCCACCCAATATTGCAAACAATATCATACTATAAACAACATAATACGGAAATATTTGTCGGTTTTGATGGTTGATCCTGCCTTATAGGAGATTTTAGGTGAGGGATGTAGTTTCATTTCTTGAAAACCTCAAACTTTAGGTAGCATTATCTCTCCAAGTTTGTTTTTGGATAATAAGGGACATATGGCTCGATTGTAAAGATACTTTTAAATGTGGCAGGGCTTGTCCTTATATGTGTAAGATGATGTATTTTTCTGCCTGCAGTAACTAAGAAAGAGTATTATATTCAGTCATTCAATAATTGTCAGAGTAAGTTTGTGATCTATATGATCTGGTGTACATCTTGTGATAAGCAATATATAGGTTGCACCACGAGGAGCTTTAATGTCAGGTTAAGAGAACATATTTATGACATGACACATGAGAATGTCTGTCATGTTTCAGGGGCTTCTAAGAACTTTCGCGAAGTACATGATGGAAATTCATCTACTCTGAAGGCAGGTTTTATAGAAAGGGTTAACAAGCCAGCCAGGGGGGTGATTGGAGAGCTACTCATAAGAATCATGAAGCCTTCTGGATTTTAACCTTAGACATGAGACATCCTAAAGGTTTAAACTACAGGACAGGTCTTATGTATATTTATTAAAATATGTTGTAATATTTCCAGATCATATTGGCTTTTTTCCTTATCAATCATGTAATATGTCCCATTGGGGGTTAATGCACAGCTGTTCACTTTTAGTTAATTATGACATTATTTAAGGGAGTTCCCTTGTGTGCAATACTATGGTCACAATTAAGAGCCATTTCTGTTTTGTCCTCGAAACGCGTAGACATAGTGTCAATTTGTGTATATTTTTAATCATGTTTTTATCATGAGTCTACAACAAAGTGCATTTTTATTGATATCTAACGTGTGCTAGAGGAGGTTTCATCATTTAAAAAAATAAATAAATAAATCACTAAACTTTTGTCCACCACTCTAACTGTCATGAGCCATGCCACATTCCTCCAGCTGTGCTTTTGTATCTACGTGCAGTATGGTGCAACGTCCAGTTCATCAGACTCTCCACCTGCTGGAGTCCTCCTTAGCCTATGAGTCACTGCCTGTTGTTACTTTAAGGGCACCTTCCCCTGAGCTCGCTGGTAGCTTCTTGGTGTGTTGCTTGTAGCATCTTGAGCAATATATTGTGCCCTATTTCTTACATCTTACATTTAACTTGTTCCTGACCATTCCATGTGTCTGCTTCCTGCCCTGACCTTCTGTCTATGACCACTCAAAACTCCTCAGCTTGTGTTCTGTCTAGGTCTTCAGTCTTCTTTTTAGGTACCACCTTTCCATCAGCTGTCATGCCATATAACCACGTCAGGGGTAGCAACTTGGAAGGTCCCTTTAGCAAAGTCAAGATCTCTTGTATAATGGGTTCGAGCATGGGAGTGTATCACAGGCCAAATCACAGGTGAATTGGCTGGTTGTGATCTGCTAGTATGACCTTATCACATTAGTTATAGACACAGTGGGAGATTCATCAGCAATTAGTATTCCAGAGACCTCTTCAGCCACCTCCAGTTCCAAGATAAAGAACCAATGCAAGTGAAGAGGCTCAGAATAACAAAGTTGAAAATATGTGAAGGCACAAACATGACTTGTGCCTGTACTGTGGGGCAAGGAGCATTTCTTGAAAGATTGCCCTGTCCAGTTTGGATACTCTGATGCCTTGAGTTTGTAGAAGAGGAGACACTAAGCGAAAACTCTGGCTCCTAGAGCCTGACTATGTCCAATACCTTGGTATTGGCATCTCATAATACACTGGAAACCTCCTCATTCTTTTAGACTATCACTCCACTGAGAATTTCATTCACCCTTCTCAGTTGGCAAAATATCCTCTGATACTGGTCCAATTACAGAAGTCAATATAAATGCAGAACTTCTGTCTGGTTCCATCCAGTACTTTACTTATATGTTAACCTTGGCTATAGGGGCTCTTAAACATGAGAAAATTTCCTTCTACATTTTGCCATAGTCCACCTGCTTTATTCTCTTGAGTCTTCCTTGCTTATGCACCTATCAACTGGATGTCAAGTGAGATGATCCATGGAGAAGAACCGTGTCATACCTCCTGTGTGTCTGCACCTTGTCCTTCCTCGGTTGTGCACATTTCCCATGCCACAACTTCAGACTCCAACCCTGCCTGGTCTTACGACACCTTGCAAGGACTACACCGACCTCTTTTATAGGAGGAAAGCACTACTACCTCAAAGACTCTATGACTGTCCAAATGATGTTTCTCTCTGTACGATTCTTCCTCTGGGTAGGTTGTATGCTTTGTCCCTAACAAAAACTTTGTCTATGTAAGCCTGCATTAAGGAGAACCTGGTAATGGGGTTTATCCTTAAGTCTGTTTCTCCAGTGGGAGCAGGTTTCTTCTTTGTTGAAAAGAGAAAGATTCTGTTGTCCCTGTATTGATCGTAGAGGACTGAATAAGATTACTGTCAAGAACAGATACCCGCTGTTTGTCAGACTGTGAAGAACTTCATAAAGCTAGACCTCCGAGGAGCTTATAACTTAATTTGCATCCATAAGGAAAACTGCCTTCAAGACTTGAGATTTGCATTTTAAATATCTCATCATGCCATTCGGCCTTTGCAACGCTCCAGCCATGCTCCATGATTTATCAACAACCTGTACTGGAATCTACAGTACTTTATATCTACCTAGATGACATCCTGGTATTCTCCTCAGATCTGGAGACTTATTGAAGACACATACAGGTTGTTCTTTCATCATGCTAAGCTGGAGAAGTGTCTCTTTAAATGTACCTGCATGCCTTTTCCTTGGTTATATTGCTTCTGATCAAAGCCTATCTATTGACCCAGAGAAAGAGATTGCTGTGCTCAGCTGGCATCATCCTGTAGATCTTCATGCTGTTCAGAATTTCCCCAGTTTTCTCACAATAACCAGTACCATAATCCATAGAAATGCATCTTTATTTCAATGTTTAAAAACACATCCACATACTGACAATACAAATTCAGTGATCCATAGTGATTCAGACAAACAAATCCTCATAGGTTTCATTCAAGCCGATGGTGCATTTCTGACCCACCTGGGTCCATAATCATAGCACAAGTGAAAAGTTCTTTAAATTCAGCATCACATTTTATGGTAGTCAATGTCAGTGTTAGAGATGGACGAATTTCCCGAAATTCGTTTCGTTCACTTCGCCAAATTTCTCGGCAAAAAATAACTTCGTTCCGAATTACTTCGGCACGAATCACATTAAAAAACAACTATTTTCCAGGCTACACAGAGCCTGCAGGGTGCTGTAGAACGTTTGTGCCTTGCTTAATATGAGAGGGAGCTTGTTTGGTCTTCATACAATGTTGTGTTTTCGTATGATTACGCACATGACTGCCGCCGCTCTTAGAATCACTTCACTATTAAAATTCCCATGGGCACTTAAGAGGGCCAAAACTGACCCAAAAAACTGAAGCGGAATGTTGAATGATAAAGTCATGCCAGAGAAAGCTGGAAAAAAAACAAGGCTGAGAGCTCAGGTGGCAACATATTAGTGACAGAGTGTGGAGGTGATGGCACTAGCACAGCAGCATGAGGTAGAGTGTGGTGCACAATGACATTCTGGAGGTGGCAAAAAGGAAATAGGTCACAGAGTGGCACATTGACAACAGTGTGGGAGGTCATGGCAGCTGCAGCATGGTCAGACAGTGGCCAATGACACACAAGTGTGTAGGTCACGGCCATCAGCCACACGCAGCAGCATGAGGTCAGGACAGTGGCACAATGACCACAGTGGTGTGGTCACAGCAGCAGCGCACAGCAGCACAATGAGGTAAGAACAGTGGCACAATGTCACAGTGTGTAGTTCACAGGCTAGCAAGCGCCTGAGGTCAGCAGTGGCACAATGACCAGTTGGAGGGTTGGGCAAAAACAGGAGTAGGCCACAGAGAGGGGACAATGGACACCAGTGTGGAGAGTCACAGCAGCAGCCACAGTAGGCAGCATGAGGTCAGACAGTGGCACAATGGACACAGTGTGTAGGTTCGGCAGCAGCACATGAGGTCAGGCAGTGGACATGATATTTCTGGAGGTGGCAAAAACAGGAGTAGGCCACAGAGTGGGAATGAAACAGTGTGGAGGTACCGGCAGCAGCCACAGCGCAGATGAAGTCAGACCAAGGGTGTGGGGGGGGGCCACCCCCCACAGACACAGTGTGTAAGGTCACGGCAGCAGCCACAGCAGCAGCATGAGGTCAGGCAGTGGCACAATGACATTCTGGAAGTGGCAAAAACTGGAGTAGGCCACCAGAGTGGGACAATGACAAGTGTGGAGGTCACCAACAAAAGATACCCCCCCACCAAAACCCACCCCCCTCCCCCCCCTCCCCCCCCTCCCCCCCATCTCCTCCCCCCCCCAACCCCCCCCCCCCCCCCCCCCCTCCCATACAGAACCCCCCCCCCCCTCCCCCAAAACAACCCCCCCCCCAATAAACCCCCCCCCAACCCCCCCCCCCCCCCCCCCCCTCCCCCTCTCCCCCCCCCCCCCCCCCCCCCACCCCCCCCTTCCCCTCCCCCCATCCCAACACACCCCCCAAAACACCCCTCCCACCCTCCCCTCCCCCCCCCCCCCCTTCCCACTCCCCCACAAAAAGGCAGCAACAACAGCAGCAGCATGAGGTCAGGCAGTGGCACAATGACATTCTGGTGGTGGCAACAACAGGAGTAGGCTACAGAGTGGACAATGACACAGGTGTGGAGGTCAAACAGCAGCCACAGCTGCCAGCAATGAGGTCAGACAAGGGCACAATGACGTGTGGAGGTGGGTGGCGATTCAGTCCCCTGGTAAAAGATGGTTGGTGGCAGTGGAGAAACTGTCAGCACAGATGTGTGGCATCAGCCGGGTGGGGCATCAGAATAGTGGCTGAGAGCGGTAGTTTGAACCCAGGAATATTTCTCACAGTTTGGGTGAGGGCGGTCATGGATGATGTAGTTCTGACGCCTAAGGCATTGGTGTGTGGAAATCGCTGGCCGATCCACGCCTGATTCATCTTGACAAAGCAGCGTTCCACATTTTGCGTGGACAAGCGGTGTTCTCCTTGGGGTAACGATGGCCCCCGCCGCACTGAACACCCCCCCACTGCTCTGATGCCACACTACTGGCCCGGGCAGGACAGCTTCTCCACTGCAAACTCGGCAAGTTGCTGCCAACATCCAGTTTGGCTGCCAGGTAGTCCAGCGCGATCTTCTAACTGGGGTGGCAGAGTGCTGTCCCAAGTAGGCCACAAACTGTGGTTCAGGGACAGCTCTGGTCCTGCTGCTGCTGCTGTGGCGAATTACCCTCTCACTAGGCGGGTGAAGGAAGATGTCTATCAGTGACTCCTGACTTAGGTTTCTGCTGATGGAGCTGTACTGCCTCTACCTCCCCACCTTCCCCCAGCTGCCGCGGCAGTAGTACCGTGAGCGCTGAGGAACTCCCCGGTCAGACCTGTCAGAGGAGGACGATGCCGCACATAGGCCAGGGCCAACTGATTACGGAGGATTTCCCTATAGTATTTGGTTTGTCCCCTCTCAATAGCTGGAAAAAGGCTCCCATTTTGGACCGGTAGCGAGGGGCCAATAGGGTGGAGAGCAGAAGATCTATACCTCTGCCGGATGCTGACTATTCGGCTGTCAATAGCCATGGCAAATAAGCATGCTGCGGGCCATCCTGCACAAGTGACTCCGAGGGGCTCCCTGCCTCCATCTCCACTGTATTATGCCTCGGTGGCTTGGGGGTCATCTGCCCTCGTCTTCCTCATCTCCATCCCACCTCCTCAGCTGCTCCTGCTCCTCCTCTCTTGTCACCTGGGTAGAAAATCCACTCATTTCGCACCAAACATTGCTTCTGCTCCATGTCCTACTCCTCCCATTTCCAGTCCCCACCGGGACTCATGTGGCCACGAGATGTAGTCGCCACGTCTCCAGTCCCCTGCCCAGACAGATTTTTAGCTTCTGTTCCAGGACATGAAGCAGTGGGAATGACGTTATTCATCCGTAGTTCTGGCGATGACACAAATAACGTCGCCTACTCGATGGGCCTCAACAAAAACGGCACGGTGGGGATGTTCACGCATGAGCTGCTCACCTGGTGACATCAAAGTTACACAGGGGGGGAGTAATTCTGTCTGCTGGATCATCAAAAAATGTTAATGGCCTTTCTCTGTCATTCAGTCGCGTCCAAATGTGCAGGCTGCGAATTCCAACGGGTGGAAAATACATCGCATATCAGAGTGTGTGGGGGGAGCCGTTCTGCCGCGCAACTCGAGGAGGGTGTTCCTGGCTTTGTACGAATGGATAAAGACATGCACAGTTTCCTGGCAATTTCAGATGTTCTGAAGATCGGTGGAAGTCTTCAGGAACCATTTTCACAACCAGGGATTGAACACGGTGCGCCATGCAGAGCGCATGGACCATCCCTCCTAGGTGCCAGCGCGGAACCATTGTTCCTACCATGTCTGTTCGCCATGGATTCGATTTGCGGTAGGCGCTGGAGAAAGCCACACATCGTTTCGTGCTGCATGACGGATCGCGAGTCTATAGCTAGGCGGTGGTTCCTCCCCTGTGTGGACTTCCGTTCGCCGAGGCAAGCCAGGTGTAGAACTGCGTGAAACCGCTGTTTGCCCTACACATGTGGTATGATGGAGCAGTTACTTGTGGAGCTGAGATGGTGCGTGGAGGAGGAGGAGGCGGGTCATTGGGCAGGGCTGCAGGTTTGGACAGTGGAGGAGAAAAGCCGGTGTCTCCTGATCCAAGTTGTTGGTGTGGCCTGGGCCGGAAGCACATTCACCCAGTGGGTCGTAATAGGACATGTACTGGCCCTGGACGTAGTTACAGCTCAGACGTACGCGCTGCGTGACCTTGGAACAAACCGAAAAGCTTAAGGACGGGCCCACCTTCTGTTCTACATTTTTTAAGAATGCTGGACTGCCTTTTTGGAAAAAAAATTACGTTGGGAACCTCCATCTGGGTGGGACAACCATTATTCTGAATGGTGCAGAGTCCACTTTTGGGAAAAAGGAGGGACTGCTACCAAAAACTTGGAAAGGGCACGGTCACTCTGCCCCTTGGGGATGGTTGACGCATACGTTTCTCTTTTCAATCGCCTCCTGAACACGCTGGCCCATGATACAGGACAGACCTCCCGGGAGATGATTCAAAGAGAAACAGCTCCCTTCGCGGGGGTGGGGGACCCTTGAGGCTGCAATGGCAGGTGCCCTGGCCGCTGTTGTTGCCGGCGGCGGATGGACCACCACATCTGAAAGTTTTTCCCGGCCCCCGATGTGACGCTGCATTTTTTGACCAGGCCTGGTCCCAAAACGTTAGCTCCCTCCACGCTTCACTTTCTGCTTAAAATTTCTACTTTACCCATTTTCCTTCCTCCGTGTCTTAGCAAAGAACTCCACACCCCGGTATCGATTTTACCGCCAAACGTCCGCACTGATACTACTGCCCCCCGCTGCCTCGCTGACCCCTTGCCCTATTTTCTGGACCTCAAGCGGTTTTTTACCCCGGCCCCGCTGGCTCCCGACCTCACACTGCTTATCCTCTGCTCACGCCACACACCTTTTCGGCTGGCCGCTCCCCTGAGCGAAGGGCCCCCCTTCCCCCGACGATATAAACCCTTCCCACCCGCTCCCAAGTGGGGTGGCTAACACACTATTTTTTTTTCATCGTCATGCTGCCTCATCACCGGTTTTGGTATGAAAGGGGCTGACCCCTCACAACATGACCTCCCTTTCCACCTCAAAAACTAACTTTTTCCCCTACTGCAAGAAGCAGGGGGTTTTTGGGCCCCCTTTTCTTCCTCAAGTAGTGCTGCTCCCTCCTCAAATTGTTCATCCCGCTATAAAAGGGGGCGACCCAGACCCAAATAATCCTGGGTGAGGGAAACCGTGGGGCAAGGGGGGTTGAGAAGGGAGGGCCCTGACCCCTCCCCGGGGCCCTGCCAACAAGGGTTGTTCCGTTCCCCCCACTCTTGGGTGGGGTTTTCAAGTCATCTGGGGGGAATGTGACCTATCAACCAATCAAGAACCATTGGGTTGCTATCAGTAACACCGCTAGCTACACGCAGTTGTCCTCACCGAGTACCCCTGCCCTGCAACGTCCCCGTGCTGTCGCACCTGCTCCAGTAATGTTTGTGCCTCTGCCACTTCGCAGGTGAAGAGCCTCCACCTCTCTGTACTGACATACGGGTTTGTTCAAATTACATGACACTGTGTGATTGAAGGATATCTGTATATATAAAACACACCCTTATTAGACTCCAAATAACCCCACTAAAGCTTGTAACCCTTGGATATAATTGCGCTCTCACAAATGGGCAGAGAAATTACTTTAGTGCCGTTCTAAACTCTGTGTATTTTTACAGAATCTAAAAGCACAAACAGCATTGAATTAACCTTCGATATAATGTAATCTACAGGAATTTCTTCTGTGCGATAAAAACAAGAGGTTTCTTTACTGATACAACTGCAAGAACAACGCTAAATAACCCTGATGTGAATTTGTGCAAAAGAATTTGACATCCAGAATACTACCAGCTTGTAGCGTTTTTACAATTGGCGTTTTTCTACGCTAGCACAACAAGAGAAAAAAATTGTAAATTAAAACCTCGGTCTGTTAATATGGTACAGATAATTGTATGTTTTTGGCGGGAAAAAACCGTATATGGTTTGTCACCCACAGCAGAAGAACAACGCATAATTAACCCCTGGATTAAATTGCGCAAAAGAATTGAGCACCCCAAAACTACTAGCTTTGTATGCGTGTACAATTGCGTTGTCTAGCCTAACACAACAAGAGAAAAAATTGTCATTAACCTTCTTGGAATTATGTACAGAAAATTGTAATTTTTGGCCGGTGAAAAAGACGTTTATTGTTGTCACCACAGCAGAATAAACAACGCTTAATTAACCCCTGATGTAGAATTGCGCAAAAAGAATTAGATCAAACCAAAAACTACTACTTGTACGTTTACAATGGCTTGTTTTCTACGCTAACACAACAAGAGAAAAATTGTAATTAACCTTGTGCTTGTGAATTTATGTAACAGAAAATTGGGTAATTTTTGAGGAGCGTGAAAAGACTGGTTTATTTTGTGTTCACCACAGCAGAAAAACAACTGCTTAAATTAACCCTGGAGTAATTGTGCCAAAAATGAGCAACCAAAATACACTAGTCGTTGAAGCGCGTTACATGTGCGTGTTTTCTACGCTACACAACAGAGAAAAAATTGGAGTAATTACATCTTTGCTTGTGAATTATGGAACAGAAAAATTTTTAATTTTTGGCGTGAAAAAAGGTCCGTCTATTTTGTCACCACAGCAAAAAACAACAACTTATTAACCCCTGATATAAATTCGCAAAAAGAAAGTTGGCATCCAAGAAACTACTCAGCCTTTGTAGGCGTTTACAAATGTGTGTTTTCTACTACAACAACAAAGAAAAAAATGTAATTATCCTTCTGCCTTGTGAATTATGAGTTTCAGAAAATTTCAATTATTTGCGGTGAAAAAGACGGGTTTTTATTTTTTGTCACCACAGCAGAAAAACAAACCGCTTAATAACCCCTGATGTAAATTGTGCAAAGAATTGAGCAACCAGAAACGACTAGCTTTAAGCGGTACAATTGTCGTGTTTTCTTTTCTACGCTACACAACAAAGAAAGAAATTTAATTAATCCCATTCGTGTGAATTATGGTACAGGAAAATTTTTAATTTTTGGCGGTGAAAAAGACGGTCTATTTTTTGGTCCACCACAGCATAAAAACACACTAATTACCCTGGATATAAATTGCGCAAAAAGAATTGAGCAACCAAACTACTACTTTGGTAGCGTGTTACAATTGTGTTTTTCTACTCTACACAACAAGAGAAAAAATGGTATTAACCTTTGCTTTGATTATGGTTCAGAAAATTGTATTTTTATTGCGGCACTGAAAAATCCTATTTTTTGTTCAACCACAGAGAAAACAAAGCTTAATTAACCCCTGATGTAAATCGCAAAATGAAGTGACAACCAGAAACTAACTACTTTGTACGTGTTACAATGCGTGTTGTCTACCTACCACAAGAAAAAAATGTATTAACCTTTGCATGTGAATTAATGTACAGAAAATTTTTACATTTTCGTGGTGAAAAAGGACGGGTTATTTTTGTCACCACAGCCAGAAAAACAACGCTTAATTAACCCCAATTGGTAAATTGCGCAAAATAATTGAGCAGCACAAGCTACTAGCTTTGTTAGCTGTTACAATTGCAGTGTTTTTCTACCTACAACAACCAAGATACAAAATTTAATTATCCTTCGCTTGTGATTTATGTACAAAATTTTTAATTTTGCGTGAAAAAGAACGTTTCTGTTATCACCACAACAGCAAAACAACGCTTAAATAACCCCATGGATTTAAATAGCGCAAAAAAATTGAGCAGGCAAAAATGAAGTGTTTGTCTTTTAATAAATACACTGGTTTTCTTAAATAAATACAACAAACAGGCTTAGATCCCCCTGATTATTCAAGTGCTGTGACAGATAGCATAAACTGTAATGCACTGCATTGACCACACTGGGACTTCAACCAATACCACAAGAAAACGAAAAAAAACATAAAGAAGCATCGCTGTAACAACTGAGACACCCCACAAAAATCGCTGTATAAAAATCAGTTTCTTCAGATACCAATCACCGCGCAGGCACCGTCCCATCAGTACATTTGAAACGTAATGACTCCCTACTCGCGCCCAATTTATAGGTGGCGGTGACGTCACAAGAATCCCCCCTCTTCCTGGATTGCCTTCATCTCGGCACAGGTCATTGCAGCTATGCCTTCTTCCTCCCAGATGCTTTGCCCCATGAGTAACCCATGTGCCCACCATCTTTATCAATCAAAAACACACTTCTCACACCGAAGTACCCCCAAACTTCACGTCGTCAAACCGATTTTCCTGAAATTCTAAACAAGGCCACTTCCGTTAGGAATCAAATGCGCCCATCTCATGAAAACACACTCTACATCATTCTGAGGAAAGATTCTGTATCTGTTGTCCCCAATTCATAGTGTCAGAGATGGAGAGAGCAACAAAGCTGCTGCAAGAGAAACACTTCCATTACACTCTCTCTCAAACTTTCCTCAAGCAGAAAGACTAGCTGTGTACGCGACAAAAGACAGAAACTTTGTGGAAATCCAATAGTTATCTGCCTGTCTCTCGCAGTTAGAGGAGAAGTGTTAAAACGGAGTGAACGTCATCGGAGTGACCATTATGATGACAAAGGAATCCTCGTCCAAATAGGTATCGGAATGGCCAAGAAAAAAACCCCGGTCTGGTAAGCAAGGCATCCATCCTACAAGATATTGATTAGGCCTATTAGACGATTAGTATGTCATAAGTCGGGCCGTACTCGAACATGTTCCGAAAATAACATCCCAGATGTGAACAATCCACACTATGTATAATTTGGCGTAGGAGATCTTTATTTGTTATGGTACCTGAAAAGACATATTTTCAATTTGTAACCCTTTATTCTCCAACCGACCCCCTTGAAATAGTGTCCGCTCAATCGTTCCAGTACCAGCTTGTTAATAGTAAATAGCGGTCATTTCGAGTCTGCTGACAGACAAAATATTGGTATCTCCAAGATATTTATACCTCTCACTGTAACAGCAGGTCCCCAAGTTAGATCTATGGTGTGTGTTGTCCTGATAAGCCGAAAATTTTATACCCCTTTTTATTCAGATTCCAGTAAAAATTATTTTTGAGGGTTTGAACTAGGTTGGATAGTTTCGCTTAGCTTGACTTCGCTGTAATTCTGGGAAACCCGCCACTGTAAATGCTTGACAAAAGAATGATTTAAAGGGAAGCCACCGTTGATGCCCAGTGTGAAGATTAGTGTAGTAAGACATTGTATAAAACTGTAAGCTCAGACTGAGCCAGAGGACTCTAGAAACAGAAGTGTGACATCTAAGATGTCACGCTGACTGAGCCCCTAGTGGGCCTCTGTTGAAGAGAATAACTAGTTTAATGTGAGGGGACAGGCCTAGCCCTAGGGCTGTTTGCTTTACAAACAACTGACTCGAATATACTAACAAGGACCACAGTGCTTCTGCAATAAAACCACCTACATGCCTCCTATGAAGCATTATGCTTTACAGAGTCGCCATCAGAAATTTTAGGACCCCATACAGCTGAAGCATCTGGCCCCCCCTCATCCGCTCCCACCCCACCAAACCCGTCACCCCCCCCCCACACCCAGTAGGCCCCCAGCAGGTTGATAGATAGGGACCCCAAGTACATATTGAAGTTGGAAAGATAAAGACCCCCAGTAGGTTGGTAGGTAAATAGGGGACCTGGTAGGTACATAGGTAAGTAAGTAGATAGAGGCACTCAGTAAGTAGATAGATCGGTGCCCCACATTAGGTAGAAATATAGGGGCTCCCCAGGAGGTACCTATGGCCTCCAGTAGGTAGGTAGATAGATGCTCCCAGTAGGTAGGTAGGTAGAGTCCCTCTAGTACATAAGTAATTAAGTAGGGGCCCACAGTAGGTGGGTAGATAAGGGCCCACAGTAGGTAGGTAGGTAGATACAGGTCCTCAGTAGTTAGGTAGATACGGGCCCTCGGTAGGTAGGTAGATACGGCCCCCAGTAGGTAGGTAGGTAGATACAGGCCCTCAGTAGGTAGGTGAATACGGGCCCACAGTAGATAGATCTCACCTCTGTATGCTCCCCCCCCCACAAGTCTGTCTGCTCCCTGCCCAAAGCCTGGTGTTTAAGGCCTGGGGCCTAGGACAAGAAGCAGCACAGGTGGCAAAATGGCGCCACATGCGTAGCAACATACGATAGGGAGCGTACAGTTCTCTCTGCTTTGCCATACATCTCAATTGTCTGCACTTCGCACATACGATTGAGATAACCTACGACCTGTTCTTTCTACCATTACCGTGAAACAAAGGGGCGGTATCTTCACAGTGTGGTAGTGCCCCATACATCAGTACCAGCTGTAATTCTGTAACAGCGGTCCTACACCTATGTATTTTATTTGAAACTAATAATATTGAAGTGTCTTAACTAGGTAAAACTATTTTGCGTTCTGCATTCAAAGAATAGTATTTGTGCTATTCATTGTACATATCTGGTCTAACAGGGTGGTTCCAACTAGTCTTCTTGCAATATCACTATTATATCATACAGGCCATCATCCTACACATATATGGTTAAGACATACTTGCCAACTCTTCTATTTTTTCAAGGACTCTCATTCAAACTTGAATGCGAAATTAACATTTAGGTCATTTTGGTGCGATTCCTGGGTGGGAAAAGGGTGTTTCCAGGGACTGGGCTATAATCTCCCAGATTTGGAAGTTAAAAGGTTGGTACATTTGGGTTAAGATCACCACACTCATTTTATCCTTGTTTCACATAGACATATTTGATCTAACAGTACATACTCAGTGTATATTTGTATATGCTTTTACTCTGTACCACAAATACAGTATATAACTATACACATGTGGGACTGGAGGGAGTTTGTGTGCATTCCCCAGTCAATACCATTGAGTGTTACAGTTTCAGGGCAATCATAGAAACAGGAGTGGTAAAAGAGTCGTAGACTCCTGAGCCACTAGAGCATTCTGGTTTCCATGATGAGGTTGTTAGTTGAGGGCCCTATGTTATGGAGCCAATACTTTGTAGCAGACAGAGGAGAGAGCCCTCCTTCTGATACTAGGGGTGAAGAAGATATTGGCAGAGCAGTATTGTGTGAATAAAGATCGATCCCATGCATGGGACCTTTCAGGAGGGAAGGGTTAAAAAGAGGTATGTGGCATGACTCAAGCATGACTTAGCATGACTGTTCCAAGGACAGTTCTCTCAAGACTCACTAACGCACACCAACAATCTGGCCGAGAGTGCGGGGGGCGTGTACCTTATATAAGACCAGCGTCCGGCAATTGACAGATTACCGGCGCGCTGGCCCTTTAAATCCAGACCAGTCATCACGCGCGCACCCTAAGCAGCGGGTGCGCACGCGGCGGCTGGGCCCTGCAGACGCAGGAAGCCCCGGCGCGTCGCCGGGTAAGGGACCAGGCGCCACGACCCGCGCAGCACGGGGCGCCAGCCCCAATGACAGTACCCCCTCTTTAGATTTCCCCCTCTTTATTCGGAATTTGGAGAGGAGGTCAGGTGACAGGTTGGCCTCGTGTTCCCACGAACGCTCCTCAGGCCCGAACCCCTTCCAGTCAATCAGAAAGAATCGCTTCCCCCTCACTGTTTTTTCCGCCAGCACCTCCTTGACCTCAAAGATGTTATCAGAGTTGGCCACAGGAAAAGGCGAGACAGATCCATGGGAGAAGCGGTTCAGCACCACAGGCTTGAGGAGAGAAACATGGAAGGCATTCAGGATTCGCAGAGTAGGAGGCAAGCGGAGCTTGTAGGACACCGGGTTCAGTTGCCGAAGTACAACAAAAGGGCCCAAATGCTTAGGGCCTAACTTATAACTGGGAACCTTGAAACGAATATATTTGGCAAAGAACCAAACTCTATCACCCGACTTAAATATGGGCGGAGGTCTACGGTACCTGTCAGCCTGGACCTTGGTGCGAGCGGAGGCCCGTAGAAGGGCCTGTCATGTGACTTGCCAGAGTGCCTTGATGTCCCGCACTTGGGCATCCACCGCAGAAATGTGACACGAGGTAGCCAGAGGGAGAGGCGGGCGGGGGCTCCAGCGGACTCCGAGTCTATGGAATTATATGAGAATTCCGCCCAGGGGAGGAGGTCAGACCAGTTATCCTGATGGGCAGATATGAAATGTCATAGGTAGGTACCTAAAACTTGGTTAACCCTCTCTACCTGCCCGTTAGTTTGAGGGTGGTATGCAGATGAGAAGTCTAGCTGAATCTGCAACTGACCACATAGAGCCCGCCAGAATCTCGAAACAAACTGGACCCCCCTATCCGAGACGATATGCAATGGGAGACCGTGTAACTGAAAAATGTGGTGAAAGAAGTGTTGGGCCAGCTGGGGGGCAAAGGGTAACCCGGCAGAGGAACAAAGTGAGCCATCTTCGAGAACCTATCTGTCACCACCCAAATGACCGTGTTTCCAGAGAAGGGAGGGAGGTCCATAACAAAGTCCATGGCCACATGGGACCAAGGTTTTTTTTTGGCCCCGGGAGAGGCTAAAAGAGCCCCCGGGGTTTTCTGAAAGGGAATTTAGTTACGGGCACAGGAGGTTTCGGCCGGGACAAAGTCCAAACATTTGAGCGGGGTGAGCCACCAATAATAACGATTATTTTGCAGGGCCTTAAAACCCCGGGTTTGCCCAGCTGTTCGTTGGGGCATTCCCCAATTCGTATACGGGGCCCGCATGCAGGGTGTACGTAGGTCTTCGGGGGGTGATGTTGGGAAGCCCCCGGGGGGCCCCCGTGGGAGACGTTCTGGAGGAAATAGGCTGCAGAGGCGGCTCCAGGCCCACTTGCCCCAAGGATCTAGAGGGGCGCCCGCTCTGATGCTCTTCCCACGGGCCAAAGTGAAGGGAAAATCAAAGGGCAAAAAGAGTGTCCCGGTTGTCGACGATTCAGTTTTGAAAAACTGAAGAAAAAAAAGTTTTTTAAAGATCGTAAAATCGTGGGGTGGCGGCCCCCAGAAGTCCCGCCATTTTTCTGGGGCTAACTAATGGCTAGTAATTGCAACACCGATTTTTAAAATTTTTTTTGGGCTGGGTAAAGGTTTTAGAGAAACCCCGAAGTTCGCATTTCCCGAGGAGGATTCGAAGGAGGACAGCGCCCACCTACTGAGGAGGGTCCATTCTGGGCAAAACGGACGCTGGGGGGTCCTGGGGGCGAACTGGAGCAGAAGCAATGTTTTTAAGGCGATAAAAACTTCTTGGGTTCTGGGGGAATTTAGGGTTGGCATTTTTTCGAAGGGGTTTCCCCCAGCGGAGCCACGAGCGTGGAGAAATGGGGGGACGAACTGTTGTAATAATTTGAAACCCCAAAAAGTTTGGTTTGAGTAAGGGCCCCCACTGTCGATGCCACTGTAAGCCGGGAAAAGCTTGGGACGGTTTCCATCTGGAGCCCCTAAGCATTACCCGGAAAAGGGAAACGGGTGGTTCAAACATTATTTTCCCATTTGGCTTTCAAATGGGGGTCACGGGCGTTTGGCACCTGGGACGTGGTTGGCGGTGAGTTTCCAGTCAGGAGAGAGTTTAAAGAGTCATCTAGGTAGCGATAACACCGTAGAGGAATGCAGAAGATCCTTGACAAATCGGAAAAACCGCCGGGGTTGCAGGGGCCCAAAGGATGACAGATATTAAAAAATGGCCATTCGGGATTAAAGGCCCGCTTCCATTATCGCCTTCACAGTACGAAAAAAGTTGTAGCTCCACGTAAACCAACTTGGAAAAAATGTTTGCGCCACGCAGGCGATAAAAAAGCTCGAGATCAAGGCGGGGTTTTTGTTTTTTTTATAGTGATTTTGTCAAGTCCCGAAAATCGAAAAGGGCGGATTTACATTTACTTTTCAACAAAGAAAAACCCGGGCCCCCCGCAGGCAAAGAAGATTTGCGTTTGAAGCCTTTACGGAGATTTCCTGGTTATTCCGAAAACGCCTTAGTTTTTTCGGGACAAAAAAGGGAAGAACCCCACCTCGGGGATGCTAGGGGTTGTGGGTCAATGGACAGTCAAAAGGGGCCAGTGCGGGGGAAGTTTTGGGGGCCTGTCTTTCGGTAAAGACGTGGCAAAACCCGGGGTACGGAGTGGGCGCCCCGGGGCAGATTTTCAGGGCGGGCCCGAAGTGGGGGGGAGTACGGCAGGCATGCGAGTGGCAGGGGGGCCCCCAACAGATAATCCCCGCCCAGTTCCGTTTGGGTCGAGCTGGTTTTTGAAACCAAGGGGGCCCCAGGGGGGATTTAGAAGGCGCGGGCAAAAACAAGAAGTTTCAGAGTCTTTTGTTTTGGGCCCTATTGCAAAGTGAGGGGCAGTGCGAACCCGTAGCCTTTAGGCATTCCCCAGAGGAGGAGCGAACAGGGGTTTCTCTGGGGGTCACGGGGGATGAAATTTGGACACCAGTGCGTGGCTGACAAAATTTCCAGCGTACCCCAAATAAAGAAGGCGGGGGCTTGAAAGGTGGGTGTCCGGCGAAACTCCACAGGTTCGGGAATGGGAAAAACGGGGAGAGGCCGCACTGACCCTAGGGATGCCCTCTGAGAGCCCAGGGGCGGAATTTCCCCCCCCGGGACTGGACAGCCCCTTAAGTGGGGCCCGACCCAAAACCCCAAAAAAGCTCGCTGCCCCCTTGACAACGCTGCGAGCGTTTTTCTGGGGTTTAGGTGGGCTCTCTCGACCTGTTGGGGGTTTTCCTTAGAACCCTTGGCGGGGGAAGTGGAGGTCGTTGGAAAAGGGGGCCAGATTAGGTAGCCGGCGTTGTCGGGCGCTTCCCTTGGAGGCGAGCTCTATTGTCTCTTGGCAAAAAACCCTTATCACTTCGGGGGCCAACCAAATCATTGTCCAGAGCGGATGGAGTCCCGACCAGCGACTCGTCTTTAAAAGCCCGAAAGGCCTTTCCGAAAGGGCGCCCCCAAAGCCTCATTATTCCATCCAGCTCAGAGGCTGGGTGCGGAAATGACGGAGTACTGATCCCCAGAAGGTCCCCTGCGGAGAGGAGCAGAGTGCAGCGCGGGGGGTCGGCCAGGTTTTCCTCGAAGACGGTGTGGAAACCCCGGAGGAAGGTCGTAGATTTCCCCTCAATGGGATCTCCTGGTCCCATAACGGAGTGGCCCGGCAAGGGTTCTCCCGATAAGAGGCTAATTATAAAGGGGAAATCCCTTTCCCCATCGTAGGGAAATTATGCCCCCAAAATCTTGATTGGATGGGCATTTACTGATAAAAAACCAAGGCATTCTTGGGGTCTCCATCATAGTGAGGGGGCGGCAGTGCGAGAAGGTCCGGTGCAGGAGCAGGGGAGCCGTGGCTGCAGGAGCAACTGTGTGGCGTGGCGGGGAGCAGCCCAGGCGAGGGGGCGGGGCAGGTTTTTGCATCAGGCCCCGAGCTGGTCAGAACGCGGGGTCTGCTGGCGACGGCCGTGTGACGTCCCGGGCTCAGGGAAAGTCACCTGGCGGAAACCATGGCAGATGTCTTAAAGGGTTGGGGGATTCGTGGACCCCGCAAGCGATTTTGCTAAGCCCCGCCGGGGCGGAGTTAAGTAGGTCCCCTTTTTACCAGAGCCCCCGCAAAGCGGGATGGCTTGCTGGGGGGAGGCTACCAGGTCGCTAACCTTGCGTGATTGCTTGCGATGGTGGCGGAGTAATGCGGATAAAGTATCCCGGGCGTAGTGGGGGCAGGAAAAGGGCAGGGCAGGCGGCAGAGGTTGTGGGCAGAGACGGGCAATGATGGACAGGCGGCAAACAGGGAAAGGGCAGGAAACGTAGGGAACGGATGGGACAGGGTAATCAAACGGAACTCCCAAATCTTCAAGATCCATAACGCACACAAAAAATTGGCAGAGGTGCAGGGGGCATGTACCTTATTAGGACCCGCGGTCGGCGCAAAATGCCGCGGTTGGGTGGGGAAAGGGAGAAAACAGGGGGCACAGGGGGGGGGAGGGGAAGTACCCCGGGGCCGGGACACGGGCAGCAAGGGGTTGGCGCGGGCGGCCCCGGACCCCCCGCCCCCGGGGGGGGGGGGGGCCCCATGGGGCAGGGGAGGGGGCTTTGGGGGGGGGACAACACCCCCGCCAGCCCCCATGACACTTATCTGTATGTTTTTTTAGCATGAAGGAAATAGGAGTACCCAGATTTAACCCATGGAGAAAATAAAACCCATCTTTTTTGTCATTGATGGGTCCAACCCAGGACACCAAAGCTGCAAGGTAACAGTGCCAAACCCTGCGCACTTGGGCCCCTAGCAAGCCATTCTTCATTTTTCGGGTGAGAGAAAAGATCTCTAATTTTGACTATTCCAGCCACACCTTCAGAGCTCATTGTATCTCAGTGAGACATAACATCAAATGTTCACCACAAACGATATCCCACTGGGCAGAAAATGTTGTCATGTAACGGAAATGTATATACACAGTTACATGAAAATGCTTTTCCCTTTGGAAGGGAAGAGAAAAAGCTTTTTGGTGTCTTTCTATAAGGACACAAAGTTTAAGAAGATTGTTTTAATGTAAAAAATTGTTGGCGCCATAGGCATTTTTGGCCCTTAAACAAAACTACATTAAGAAAATAACTGGGGTTAGAGATGGATTCAAGTTTAGAATTGCGTGCTTCCACCAAATTGTTCCAGCAGCATCTGGAATGACATCAGCATCTTCCTGACCCTGAAGCTGCAAAGGAAAGGATTATTTCTTCTATCTAACAGAACTATCTAAAACAGAAGTATCTGAAAAAAAATTCCCTACAAAAAGCCTGTAGTTCTGGAAAAGTTTATCACAAGCACAATACACAGAAGTGCTGCAATTTACTTATATATGTCCATATAGCAGAGTATATAGATAGGGTGCATCACCATGATCATATGTGACTATATGTGCGTAACTTAGCTAACTGCACCATGCAGCTGGTGCAGGGAATAAATACATATATATGTATATAGATACAAGGGCGTAACTAGAATTCACGGGGCCCCGTAGCAAAATGAAATAGGGCCCCACCACCTAATGACAGTAAAATAAAACAGCAGCATAAGTAGCAATAATTAAAGAGATGAATAATTCTGCCATACATCTAAGAACCCACATAGTAGTGCTGGAGAATAGAAAACCACCAACTACTTGTTCCCTACAAAAAGAAACAATGTTATATATACACACACACACACACACACACACACACACACACACACAGAGCGAAAGAGAGAGAGAGCTTGGCAAATCAGATTCAATGTGGATAATTGTGAAGCTATGCAGTGGGTAATAATAATCTTCAGGTACTATATGTCCTAGGGGGAGAACAATTCTAAGGCCATCAAGATGTTATCATGTATTATAAGAGACATGGACTTGTGGGACAGTGATGTAATATTGCCATCTTTGTTGCAGCTTCATATGGAATATGCAGTTCCGTTATAGGGACCGGTTCATAGAAAGGATGCCCTAAAGCTGGAGCTGGTACACACATGAGCAACTAAACTGTAAAGGGGCATAGAAGATCTTAGTTATGAGGAAAGGTTAAAAAAATCTTATTTGAGACATCAAAGCAGACATATTATTAATCTGTATAAGCATATAAATCGCCCGTCAAAAATTATGTTGTAAAGCTGTTTCATGTAAAGCTCCCTCAAAAGACAAGCGGGCATTCCCTCCATCTGAAGTAGAAGGATCAATCTCCAGAGGAGAAAAGCCTTCTTTACCATGAGAACTGTGAATCTATTGAATAGCCTGCCTGAGGAGATGGAAACAGCAGAAACAGATGAGGGTATCAAGAAAATGTAAGATAATAATTTACAACTAACATATATTAATACTTGAGTTTGCTTGTTTGTGGATCCAGTTGATCAGGAGTGAAATATTTCCTTTAAGGGAAGATTGGTTTGTGCCACGTGGGTTCCATATTCTAGATCACTATGGGGAAACAAGTTTTAACCCCTTCAAGTCGCAATTATTTTTGCTTTTTGTTTTTTCCTCCTGTCTTCCAAGAGCCATAGCATTTTTGTTTTAATGTCTGCTTATCTATATGAAGACTTTTTTTTGCGGGACAAGACATATTTTTTAATAGTGCCATTGACCAAACATATAATGTACTGGAAAACCCCAAAAAATTTATGTGGGGTGGAACATGAAAAAAACGCAATTCCGAAATTTTTTCAGTGGTCTAAGTTTTATGGAGTTCACTCTTCAAGAAAATTATGTTATCTGAATTCCGTAGGTCGATATAAATCTGATGGTACAAAATTTGTAGGCTTTTGATTATGTTTTAGCACTTAAAAGAAAACTTTCTCTATTTTTAGAAATTTGGCCAAAATGCCCTTTTCTGTGACCAATAACTTTTTGGGTTTTCAGTCTATGGAACTGAGCAAGGGATGATTTTTTTAAAGCTTAAGTTTAGTTTATTTTTGGTATCATTTTGGAATACCTGCAATTTTTGATTACTTTTTGTTAAAAATGTTTAGTAACATGTAATGACCAAAAAAGACACAATTTTAGAGTTTAGATTTTTTTTCTTCTACTTTATTCATCGTAGGGGATAAGTGATGTTATATTTTAATAGATCAAACTCTTATAAACCCTAAGATACCAATTTTATGTAACTTTTTTATGTATTTTTTATTTGTGAAATGGCAAAGGAGGGATTTGAACTTTCAAGATTTATCATTTATTTAAATTTTTTGTATTTAATATTTTAATAATTAGTCACCCTGAGATTTTTGACCACTGGAGGGTACGATCGTTTGTCCCATATGTAGCAGAACTATTGTACTGCTGTATACAGGCTCTTCATTCATAACATTACACCCTGCTTATGGCAGGGTGTAATAGGTGTACCAACATGGCAGCCATGGAAGCCTGCATGAGGCCTCAGACTGCTAGGGCACCTGATCGTTACCCTGCTGTTACATGACAGGAGTGCGAACAGGGGAAGGAGCGGTGTGCAGCACTGTTCCTCATTCATTTAGGCGCTGTGACTGCAATCGCCACGGTGTCTAAAGTCTTAAACAGCAGGGATGAGAGATGGTAACTAATAGCCAGCACCGGCCCCGTATGGAGCGGGCTCAGCTCCATACACCCTTCACGCTATTTGGATGTATGTGTACATCAAATTCGTGAAGGAGTTAACATTACCTATACCCCATCCTTCATCCACATCTACTCCCTACGTTTGGTTGAATTTTAAGGACCAATGTCTTGAAAAGCATATTTATTATGTAACTGTGTATTTATTAATATTATTATATTTTTTAAATTTTTATAATTATCATTATTACATAGCTTTTACCCAATTAGCAATGTTCGGTTGTTTTTAGAGAGCATGCTTTGTTATACTTAGTATTTGACATTAAAGGGTTATTTTAAACTACTTGCCATGTTTCACCGGCTTAAATGGGCCGTTTTTCGGTCCGTATTACGTTTCCGAGTGCGCAAATTACGGGCGAAAAGGGCCCAGTCATTCGTAATCACATTCTAGAGAACTTTTGGATAGTCCCCCCTTCCTGCTCGCGAATCCGCCGGGGGGAGATAAGTGACATTGATTACAGGCATATAGCACCGTGTAATGCAGTCTAGGGCCGCGAAGTCCCACCCCACTCTCCTCCCCGCTCCCGCCCCGCCCCGTCCATCCTTTATTGCGGGCGTAATTTTACGTCCCGCGTTAGCGTTTGAACATGGCCTAACTGCTCGTCAATCCATTGGAGATTTTTACAAATAGAGGAAAAAACCTTACCTTGAAAACACGCTTGTTCCAGTCCTGTGGGCAATTCCAGTGATCCCTGCTGATGACATCAAAGTTCTGTCTTTATATGACCCTGCAGCGAATCACAGGACACAAAAAGTTTTATATTCAGCTAAGAATGCTGTGGCCTGTGAATGCCTGTAAGTTCACATAAAAACTAAATGGTGTCTTCTTCAGCCAGGAAAACCAGGAACGGCTGCACTAGAACAAGCGGGTTGCAAGGTAAAATTTTATTTTCTATTTTTAATCATCCCCCACAGACTGACAAGCAGTCAGAAGTTTTGGAACACCCCTGTAAGCTGAAAAATATGTGTTGGTACATAATTATGAACCATTGCGCTCCATGCTGCTGATAAACAAGGCTCCTTCTTTTCACTTCAATATTTTATCAAACTAAATTTTCAGAGTATATTCGTTAACAATCTTTTTTTGAATCTCTTTCAATGCTGTAAATAGAGAATTTTAAATGTATTTTTTTTTAAATCTCAAATGAAAAAGATCATTTGAAGTAATATGGAATTAGCACCCATGGAAAAAGTTGTCATAATTAATAACGTTGTTTCTAGTTTTTTAAGAATCTGTGCATTAAACATTCATGTTTTACATAATGTCAGACTGGCATTTGATGTAAGTCCTTGAATAGTAAATCCCTATTCAAACTGAAGCTTTTCATATTAGATTATTCTCAGATCTTAAAGTTTTTGGTGGAATTCAACAACTCTTAAAGAGGATATTAAACTTTTAAGTCATAAATAACTTATTAGGAAATATTATTATTATTATTATAATTATTATTTCCTAATGACAGTTACATTTGTCTGCACAGAAGTAGCAAGGAGTCACTATGGTGCCGTTTGACCAAAGAGGTAGGCCCAATTAGACTACATGCAAGGGTCTGAGCTAATGAGTTTATTTTCGCTATTGGGCAGCAAAGGGCCCATATAATGTTCTTGCAAGTCTGTGTTCACCTTCCCCCGGATTATAGAGTTTTGTTTTGCTGAATTGAAAAGTTTAGCAGTCATATGCATACTGGGCAACTCTCCAGGAATACGGGTCACAAATTGCAAACCTGCCACAAAATTGGCATTTCATGACTTATTGAGGGCATTTCCAGATAGGGGAAGGACGTTCCTGGTTGGGGGTTGGAGTGTCCCAGGGGAAGGGGCTAATAAAAATCTTCCATTCTCTTATGGAGAAAATACATGGACTTAACAGTTTTGTGAACAACACACAAACCATTTGACCCTTGGGATCCAGGTAATAGTAGTTTATAGCAGGGCAGAATTTATGCAGTATTACTACCTCCAGCAGCGTCTTATCATGTGATTGTGAGGGTAAACATATATATTTTCTACTGCTTTTGTAATGAAGTTTGTGGTGCAAAAACATTTTAACATATAAGTTAGCTGAACAGCACAGATAACTCCAAGATGGCGCCCGCTTCCTGGACCACTCCCCACTATGTGCCAGCATGGAACTGGGTGGAAATCATGACCATATCTGGAGAACCAATCAACTAGTGCCACATTCCTGAAGACTGCAAGAAACAAAGGAACTTAACCACGCCCTGAAGGCAGCTTGTAAAAATCCTTGTATTTTTAATAAAGTCATTCATTCTGGGCCTGCTTTACACTGGAAGGAACTCATACCAGCTCTCTGTTTTTTTGGTGTCATTTCTTCATCCCGGCACTCGTGTTCAATTGGACAGCAGGTCATGCGGTGTACCCCTGAACCCCAACATTGGGCGCCCAGTACGTGGGGCATTTACCAGACGGGACGCATTCCCTGACGGTGACACCTGGACTTACCTTGGACTGTCCAAAACGGGAGACTGATCACCTCCACTTGAAAACACGGTAAGTCTACTGGTTTTCTTATTGAAATCTGTAGCTTGCCTGTGTATTTGGATGGTTCCAGGTTGGGTCGGGGGTGTTTTGTCTGGTCAGCCCGGGGTTTTCTGGTCGGTGCAGAGCATTCCTTCTGTACTGTCTCAAGAACCTGATCCCAGCTGCCGAGCCTGCCTGACTACTGTCTGTGTTGGTAGATCCTGCGGACAAGGACTGACACACGGGGTTTAATTTGGAAATCCTACCTAGATTGGGCTTGATGCTGTCAGTTGCAGAACTAGGAAATGAGTAGGAAATTCTAGCTGACTGAAGCACATGTTGCTGGTTGCGACTAGAGGAAGTTCTAGCGAGATTGGATACACAGAGGAGATGTTGACCTTTGCAGACTAAAAAGACTCTAGCTAGATCAGGACAGCGCCCAATTGCAGAGTAGGGGATAAATTCAAAGCAGAAGGGACTCCCAGCTAACCAGTAGCTCGAGAGGGAGGTACGCTAGGACGTGTGTTTTTTATAAGCGTTGATATGATTAGGTTCCTAAAGTTTATGGGGGGTAAAAACGGCCGTTATAGGGCTCAGTCAGTCAGCAGGATCTAGTGGAGGGAAGAAAAGAAGCATGTAGAGAAAGAAAGAAAGAACCATGTAGAGAAGGTTAAAAAAGTTAATGAACATGTGTGGTTTTCACCCAGGAGGGTAGACTTCAACTCAGTTGTGGCTTTAGCTGTGAAACAAAAACAAGGGAGGGCTTGACGATAGCAAGCTTTTAGATGCTGCATTAGCTTGGAAAAGACAGCTGAAGAGATATCAAAAAAAGGGGTGGTCTGAGATGAATGTAGGGATAAGAAAGGAAATGTTCTTGGTTATAAGTATTGTTCGTTTTAAAGAACAGCCACCACCTTATAATGGAGCTGAGTCTAAGTGCTGGGAGTGTCCCCAATTTTGGCCAGCAAAATCCGCCCCTGCTGAGTATTGGGGTTGCGTGTGGCAGAGTAAGTCCCAAAACCTGCTCCTTCCTGTACCAAAAAATATTTCCAGTGCCTCTGTCCTTCCCCCTACCTTCTCACTCCCACAACTCCAGTCACTTCTCATCACTTGATGAGTCATCTGATCCTGTCCCTTCCGCCCCCAAGCTTACCATAAGAGGGGTGCAGCGGGATAGTTGTGTCAGAGGGTATCAGCTAGGTTTCTGTTAGACCAAGGAAGGATTCAGTATAAGTTTGTATATAAGTTTGCGTCTATTGTATAATTTTTTAATTTTGCATTGTGCCGTGTCTTAGGTCATTAATATATGAGAACAGTTTTGCAGCTCATTATATTGCAGGGATATGTAGTTATAGAAAAGCTGGAAGGGTTAGATGGTTTCATATTTTGATTGAACTGAATATAGGAAATGTTACTGTTTTATAATGTCACTGATATGCTTGTGCTTTATTTTAGGTGGTTAATCTGATATATTTGATTTGTGTGCACATTTTATTTTTGACCTTTATTTCAGGGTTGCTTTTTATGATATAGCCAGTTTCCAGCAGAGCACGATGGACACCTCCTAATAAATACTTTTTTTTCTTCCCCTTTCCCTAAATGTTTAGCTGTCTGGGGATGTGATTAAATTGTCTGTTTATTTGCAGGAGTAAAGAAGAGATCTCATGAAAGACCTCAGTGATATCATTTAAAAAAAAAAATAAATAAATAAAGCCCCGGGGTATATAAAGTTAACTTTGAGTTTTTGGGTTTTTTGGGGGTTTTTTTGGTAGTACTACCACTCTATTACTTTTTAGTAAAGATTTTTGTTCAACCTGATTAAAAACGACTGCGCAGTCATAATCAGAAGATCATTTTTGTTTTATTTCTTTTTGTTTGGAGCTCCAGATGATAAAGAGTTAATTTTTCTTTTTTGAGAGGAGAATGTGCAATCGTGTAAATTGGGTCATTGTCCTTGTTTGTGTTTGATCAATGTTTGTATGTCTGTAAATCCCTATTCATGAATCCTTATGCATTGTTTGCAATGGTAGATAAGACCACAAAACATGTTTATCTAGCAAAAGCAGTGAGTTTAAGACAATAGGGTGACTAAGGCAAAAGTTAATTATATGATATTAGGTTTAAGTTAATTTGTTTCAACACAGTTAAAGGTGTATGAGGGTTTATATGTTTAAGATGCATAGAAAGAATTGAAGGGTTTTATTCAGTGACAAAATTAGATGAAAGTAGATCTGGGAGGGCAGGTTAGGCCAATGCAGTAATATGTTAATGTTGAAAGAAAATCATGAATTATGGGGAATATATATTATTGATCACACAAATAAGAACATGAGAAGAGCTGTTAGAAAATTTACTGATGAGAATGTTTTGATATGTTGCACGCTACAGAGTGAGAAGAAGGATGATATGATTTGTTTTGTTCTTTGTGTTTTTATGCTGATTTTAATCCAAATGCCAATATGAGAGTTTTATAGGAATCTTATTTTCATAGTAGTTAGATTTTTCATGTGATGGGGAAGTTTTATTATTGAAGTACATTCTTGCTGTGTCAGAAAGCTTCAAAGGCCAAAACGGGCAGAGTTTTTTTTTTTATTATTTTTAATTTTTATTACTGGACATTCATTCACTGCAGGGGTTTTGAAGATCAAACTGGAGAAGAGCAGATTATTCTATTGCTCTTATGTGACGAGTATATGTGATTGAGATTAAACAGAGTGCCATGTTCACCCCACCCCGCACAGCAAGGACAATTGAAATGAATGGAGTCATTGTTGTGCGATTACTCACAAAAGGGTTCAAGTTTGTTTTTAAGGTTCATCTTCACACAGATTGCCCCAAGGGGCCCTGAGCCGAAGACCGAGATGAGGGATTGCAAAGGCGCCAGGATATGCCACAGACAGCAGGGGCTATCGCAAAGCGGAGCTGATGCATTGATCGCCATGTCTGCGCCAGTGTTGATCACCATATCTGCGCCAGTGTTGATCGCCATGTCTGCGCCAGTGTTGATCGCCATGTCTGCGCCAGTGTTGATCGCCATGTCTGCACCAGTGTTGATCGCCATGTCTGCACCAAGCACTGATCACTGACCGCCCCGTTTGCACCGCCGTTGATACAGCCAAGGGTATGTGATGTCTGCACTCCTTCCCCAAGTCCTATCATCACCAAGATGGAGACAAGCTTGTTTGTTATCAACCAGGAAGTAAGGGCACAATAACCCCTGCACTATCCTGCATTACACTCATGTTGTTTTACAGTCTATGAAGATATAAGAGTTCTACAGACTAAAGAGAGATCTTTTACACACATAACTATTTGAATTTTATTTTTTTCATTTTTGTTTTCAGCCTATAACCGTGGCCAATGTTGTTTTCTGCACTTAGCAACAATGAATTTAAAGGGCGTGACCAAGATTAGGATCCAGATGGTTAGAAAGGAAAGAGTAGGGGCCTGTCAGGGCTGGGAAAGCCCAACTACAAAGGGGATCACTCCCATAGGAGTGGCTCATCTCAAACCTGGTGAAGCATCCACATCACTTTTCCTGCCCAGCTTTGGCAAGCACAGGTGATTTTAGATTAGGGGAAGAAACAATGTGAAACAAACTCAGGGTCAGAGTGTAATAATGTTTTAGGGGGGGATTGTGAGGGTAAACATATATATTTTTCTAATGCTTTTGTAATGAAGTTTGTGGTGCAAAAACATTATTACACATATAAGTTTAGCTGAACAGCACAGATACTCCAAGATGGCGCCTGCTTCCTGGACCACTCCCCACTATGTGCCAGCATGGAACTGGGTGGAAATCATGACCATATCTGGAGAACCAATCAACTAGTGCCACATTCCTGAAGACTGCAAGAAACAAAGGAACTTAACCACGTCCTGAAGGCAGCTTGTAAAAATCCATTGTATTGTAATAAAGTATTCATTCTGGGCCTGCTTTACACTGAGAAGGAACTTATACCAGCTCTCTGTGTTTTGGTGTAATTTTTTTATGCCGGCACTCAGTGTTCAATTTGGAAAGCAGTAGTCATGCGGTGTACCCCTGAACCCCAACATGATCACCACACAGGTCATGTGAACCCTGGTATCCAGATAACAGTAGTGTATTGAAGAGCAGAACTTCTGCAGTATTACTACCTCCAGCAGCATCTTATCATGTGACCCCTAGTATCCAAGTAACAGTAGATTATTGAGGAGCAGAACTTCTGCAGTATTACTACCTCCAGCAGCATCTTATGTGACCACCACACAGGGTCATGTGACCATTGGTATTCAGTAAACAGTAGATTATTGAGGAGCAGAACTTCTCCAGTATTACTGCCTCCAGCAGCGTCTTATCATGTGACCACCACATAGGTCATGTGACCCTGGTATCCAAGTAAGAGTAGATTATTGAGGAGCAGAACTTCTGCAGTATTACTACCTCCAGCAGCGTCTTATGTGATCACCACACAGGTCATGTGTCCACAGTATCCAGGTAACAGTAGATGACTGAAGAGCAGAACTTCTCCAGTATTACTACCTCCAGCAGCGTCTTATCATGTGACCAACACATAGGTCATGTGACCCTGGTATCCAAGTAACAGTAGATTATTGAGGAGCAGAACTTCTCCAGTATTACTACCTCCAGCAGTGTCTCATCATGTGATCACCACACAGGTCATGTGACCCTGGTATCCAAGTAACAGTAGATTATTGAGGAGCAGAACTTCTCCAGTATGATTACCTCCAGCAGTGTCTTATCATGTGACCACCACACAGGTCATGTGACCCCAGGTATCTAGGTAACAGTAGATTATTTAGGAGCAGAACTTCTGCAGTATTACTACCTCCAGCAGCGTCTCATCATGTCTGTTAGACTCTGTGGATAAGATGCCGCACATTCTTCTCTCAGTCTAATTTTTTTACTTTGTTTTGAAGATAATTGTATTGATAGCAATATGGCATCACCTAATAACAGTTGTGTTGTGTTGCTTTTTTGTTATCAGATAATTTTAATAAAGCATGACATCCCCTAGAGAGACCGCAGTTATAAGTAACTGAAATAACCATACTAATTATAATTATTCTACCACTGCTCCTATTCAGTTACCTTATTTTTGTCATATAACCCTGTTACTAGCAGAATTCCAGCCACATGACTAATGCCATCTTGAGCCCATACAGTTATTCCATGGGAGCCATTACTATGGACTGGAATGTGGGCTGTACCATTGTTTTTTACTAGATAAGAGCTTATTGAATTGGTTTACAAAAGAATAAAGCAGAATTTGTAATAAAAGTATATTACAAAATTGTATGATTTCCTATTTTATACATAATATATAAAAATAATATAAAGTAGACAACTCCTGTAATAATTGACGTGCATACCAGATCTGCACATACATCTAAAGTAACTTAAAGAGTACCTATCACTAAAATTTTCACATTTGCTTTCAAAAGCAAATGTAAAAATAAGCACTTCTTATAACCTATTAAAAATGCACAACCTAAATGTAAAAGAAATCCCTGTTTGGGTCACATGACCAGTGCTACTGAGCCGACTTGAGAACGAAGTCGGCAGGGGGCAGTCACACATAAGCTCCCAGCATGCACTGCTGTGCTTACGTCACTCTCCCATGATGCATAGCATCATGGCAGAGCAGTTTGAGTTTTCATGCAGCTCTTGGTCTGCTGAGCAGCAGCCAGTGCTGCTGGAAGGGCAAGGGGCTGGAGTTTGCAGCAGTATGCTCATCAACAGGGGGCTCCGTGCATCCACCCACAGGGGCTTCTGCTACAGCCCCTTATAACCTGGGTACAGGAGCTCCAGCTCCTGAAATGCTGCACCCCGCTGATAAGGGCTGAGCCTCCCTGTGTGTGCTCACTGCTGCCTGTGTTATAATGTGTCCGGCCAAACTAGTGATAGTGAGGCTTGGGCTGCGGCAGCACCAGGATCACACACAGGGTCCTGTGCTCAGCTGCCTTATGCCTCAGTGTAATAGCTCCATCTCCCATAGTCTGGCAGTGACTCATTCAGTCCTGTCTCCTGCAGAGGAAAGATCCCTCACACTGCCCCCTCCCCTCTGACTGCCTGAGCTTATTAACCCCTGCACTGCTGGCCTGATACAGTGACTATAAGAGCTGAAATCCACCAAGGCTAGCAATGGTCTATATGGATGTTATAGGCAGAATGTTAGCCTTTGCTGTCCATACAGATCATTACCAGCCTTAGTAGATTTTAGCCCTATAGTTACACCAGTAATATCACCTCTATGGGGGCTGATAGGACTTCTGTAGGGGGGTCACAATTAGCCCCTATAGCAGTCATATAAGCTCCTGTAGAGGTGCTATCATCAGGGTCATAAAAGACCCAAGACTAGTAACTATAATTACTGTGGGCTAAACAAGTAAATAAAGGGACACTGTCATTTTTTTCAAATATCTACAACAATTTGTGTGTTATAACTAAATATAAATATATATATATATATATATTATATATATAATATATATATATATTATATATATATATATATATATATATACATTGCTGGTTGTAATTAACAGCTGACGGTCACCGCGTATGGAGCAGACTCTGCCCGCTGCCTGCCCCATACACCCTTCACACTATTTTGATGTACGGGGGCATCCAAATGTATGAAGGGGGTTAAACAAAAAAAATAAAAATTGCACCATTACTCAGGTCCATAGGTGGTAGAACAAAAAAGTTACTGCCATTTCTACAAATAATGTAAAAGACAGAATTTTCTCAAAAACATAACAAAGCCTATACAAATTTGGTATCACTAGAATCATATAAGACATACAATGTGATTTAGGGTTTTTTTGGCAATCAATGGGCATTTTAATGTCTCCTAGCTGTTATAGCCTTTATTTTATTTTTAACTTATCTGCAGCATACTCTTATCACATCTCCAGAGAGACAGTACTTAAATAGAGATGGGCGAATCGATTCTAACGAACTGGAATTCGTTTAGAATTTCAGGAAAACTTCGGTTCGGAACGAAGTCGAACTTTTGGGGTACTTCAGGTGAACGAAGTGTGCTTTTGATTTATAAAATGGCCCGCGAGCACATGGGCTACATGGGGCAAAGCACTCTGGGGGAAGAAGGGCATAGCCTGCATGACATGTGCAGAGGTGAAGCCCAAACAGAGACCCGGGGGGATTATGTGACGTCACCGCACTATATAAGTCCGGGCGGGAGGGGAGTCACACTTCTCCTGTGCTTATCAGGGAAGGTGCTGCGCGGTGATAGCTCTTACTGAAGAATTGATTTTTATTAGCGTTTGGGGGGGGGGTGTCTCAGCTTGTCTCAGGACTGTTCTCTTAATGTTTTTCAAATTTTTGGGGTTTTGGGATCTGAAAATCCAGTGTTGTCCACTCAGTGCATATACATTCAATACCCAAAGTGGGATCTAAGCCAGTTCCTGTTGTAGTATTTAAAAAAAAAAACAGCGTTTTTTTCAATACAAATACCCCTATTTTTTGGCGTCAAAATTTTTTGCGCAATTTATTCCCGGGGTTAATTTTTGCATTGTTTTTGTGGTGTGCTGACCCCCAAAAAAACCGTTTTTTCAAGCCAAAATTTATAAATTTTTCCCCCTAGCCTAAATTTACAAGCAAAGGTTTAAATTTCAACTGTACTTTGTTGTGTGGGTAAAAAAACACGCAAATTTTAAAAACGTACAAAGCTATAGTTTTTGGGGCTCAATTCTTTGGGCAATTTTCATCCCGGGGTTAATTAAGCATTTTTTTGTGGTGTGCTGACCCCAAAAAAACGTCTTTTTTTAACGCCAAAAATTTATAAATTTTTTTTGAGCCTAATTACAGCAAAGGTTAAATTTCAAAATGTATTCTTTTTGTGTGCCCTAGAAACACGCAATTGTAAAAGCTAAAAAGTTAGTTTGGGGGTCAATTCTTTGGCGCAATTTACATCCAGGGGGTTTAAATTAAACGTTGTTTTTCTGGTGTGCTGACCCCAAAAACCCTCATATTCAACGCCAAAAAATTCATTTCTCCTGTGCCTTTTTACAGCAAAGGTTAATTCAAAATGTTCTCTTGTTGTGTGGCATAGAAAAAAACGCAAAATTTTAACCGCTACAAAGTACTGTTTGTGCGGGTCAATTCTTTGCCGCAATTTACATCCAGGGGGGTTAATTAAGCGTTGTTTTGCTGGTGTGTGACAAAAATAAACGTCTTTTCAACGCCAAAAAAATTTTAAAATTTTTTTGTACCCAAAATCACGCAAGGTTAAATTACAACTGTTCTCTTGTTGTGGGGCGTGAAAACCGCAATTTAACAGTAAAAAGTAAGTTTGTGCGACTCTATTCTTTGGGCAATTTACACCCAGGGTTTTTAAAGCGTTGTTTGTGGTGGTGACAAAAAAAAACCGTTTTTTTAAAACGCCAAAAAATAAATTTTTCCTGGCCTAATTCACAAGCAAAGGTTAATTACAACTGTATCTTTTGTTGTGTGGCGTTAGAAAAACAGCAATTTTTAACGTACAAAGTACTAGTTTTTGCGATTATTTTTTGGGCAATTTACACCCAGGGGTTAATTAAGGTTTTTTTTTGGGGGTGTGTGCAAAAAAAAAACCGTTTTTTTCAACGCCAAAATAAAAAAAATTTTTTCCTGTAGCCTAATTCAAAGCAAAGGTTTAAATTACAATGTTCTTTGTGGTTTGCGTAGAAAAACACGAAATTGTAACACGCTCAAAGTATATTTTGGGGGGTAAATTTCTTTGGCGAAATTTACATCCGGGGGTTTAAATTAAGCGTTTTTTTTGTGGTGTGTGCCCCCAAAAGAAACCAATATTTAATGCCGCCAAAAATTTTTCCAAATTTTCCCGGGTAATTTTTTTATATTTTCTTTAATGAAAAACCGTATAAAAACATCATACTTTTCATATACTATCAAAAAATTTAAAAGGGAAAAAAAACCTGTAATCCAGCCCTTTAAAAGAGTCCCCAGCCCCCGGGCATAGACGCCGATTCACGTGATCAAGCATTCGTGTGGGCGGGGTTCAGTGCTGTGATGGGGCCCTACAGTGACTGTGAGTTCTGCCCGTGACGCGACGTTTGGGGGAAGGCGTACAGGAGGTTCCAGGTAGGTGCTATTTATACCCAGTTTTAAATTATTTAATAAACATAAAAAAATTTAAAAAAGACCCCAAATTGAGATAGTTTTTTTCAAAAAAACAAAATTCTTTCCTAATGTTTGATAAAATGACCTTCTTTAGTGATTAAGGTTTAAAGGCAATTTCAAAGATTTTTGACCTAAACTTTTATTTTTAAAGTTTTTTTTAAAAAATTTAATCAAAATCCTTATATTGTCTAATCAGCCCAAAAATGAACGGGACGACATGAGAAAAAACCCCCATATATTGAGGGTTGACCCCCCCAGAGCCCCCTTACTTACCTAGCCCCGAAAATACAAAGTACCTGTCAACCCCCATGTGCCCGATGTGTCAGGGGTAGGCTCGTTTTCCCAAACCCTTTGCTACCTTCGGGGAAACCCCTTTTTCAAAGGATATAGTCAAGAATTTACCACGGTGCCCCCAAAGACACGGCCAGTTTTTCACTGAACTCGAGAGTGCCATGTGAGGGGGGGTCCTTACCTTTGCCCCCTCGAGTGAAAAGTCTATACCCCAACATCCCACAGGGGGATGCGGGGCGATTAGAAAAAAAATTATGTAACAACCCAAATCTATCTAATAGAATGGTTATGTTTTGAGGGAAATTTATTGATATAATATAGAAAAATTTTTTTAGATTTGGCCCGCAATACTTTTGGGAACGGCAGGGAGTCGTATGGCCGCCCGTCGCCCGGTCTGGCCAATTTTTCATGGGGTCCCTTTTAGAGTGAGCCCCTCGTCCACAGCCGTGGAGCCGCAGTATTAAACTTTGGGTCCGTTATGTCGACGAAGTGTTTTCTCTGGGGTGGTACAGAGGTGAACTCGAAAATTTTTTTGAATTTATTAAATTTATTCATCCATTAATTGAATTTCCCTCCCAGGGACCCACATTGCATCAGCTTTTGGCGTGCTCGTTTTATTTTAAGGAGGGGAAAATTAAATATACCTTGTAACAAAGGATAGATCGGAAAAAATTTTTTGCATAACAAAAGCCAACATGCCCTAATGTATTAGGTGCCCTCCCGAAGGGGCAATTTATGAGACTAAGACGTATATGTTCCATGATGCGACTACAATGAGAACAGAAGGGGTTTGGTTGAAAGATTTGTTGAAAGGGGGTATAAAAAGAAAAAAACTCTAAAAACTGGGTTAGAGTAGGCCAATATACGAGAAAGAGCTCCGAATAAAAGGACAAAAAAGGAAGTCATAGATTAGGATTTCAATGGTTACGTTGCATTTAAAATTAATAAAAAAATTTACGTAAAACTGGCATTATTACAAATGACCCTTATGGCTACCTTCCCGTGATTACTAAATTTTTATCGAAAGGGGGACAATAGGTAGCCTATTTACACTAGACATACAATGAAGAAAAAACCCCGTCAAAATTCTTGACACCCAAAAGAAAGGGAATTTCCCATGCTTTTTGTGCCGAATTTAAAGCGATAATAGTGGTCTGGTGTGGTACATCCCCCCTGGACATCAAAAATTTTTCCGTGGCTTCTTCACATGCAAAACAAAGAAAGTGATCTTTTTTTTCT
>JAODAL010032943.1:0-46241 GCA_025379985.1 Phyllomedusa bahiana | reverse complement strand
GACACCTTAAACCTTTTAACCTTGCGTTAGCAGGCACCCCTCGCCCTAAAGGGGAAAGCTGTGTTAAATATCTGAAAATTTCCCAAAAAAGGATGAAAGCAGAAAAAGGGGGTTTTTAAAAAAAAAAAACCCTATTTTATGAGCTTAAAAATTTAAAATGATGAAACAGATTTTGATGTTTTTTCCCTTTAAAATTAATAAATTTTGGGCAGCCCCCCAAAAGCATAAAGAAATCTTTTTCAAAACCTCCCCCCCAAAGCGTGAATGTTAAAGCCCCCTTCCCAAAAACTGACAAAAAAGGGTAAAGATCACCCCTTTTTTGACAGAGGGGGGGAAACGGTGGACCCGGGGTTTAAAACCCACTAAAAACCATTGTGGGCTTGCAAAAGGGGGTTGAAACCCAAAGAAAACCCCAGCCTTTTTCCAAGACCCCTTTGATAAAAAGGGATGAATGTTGCCCAAGGGAACCCCCGGGGTCCCCTCAGAGCGGGTCCCCGGCAGGGGCAATCTTTTTTGGATTTTTTAAACAACCCACAAAACCCCTTCAATGTTTCTTAAAAGTAAATAAAGGGTGGAGTTTTTAATTGTTCAGCTATACTTTTAAGGCATCCCCTTTTAATTATAAAACCCCTTTTTGTTTAAAATTTAAAAGAAAATTTAAAATTCCAGTCCATCCCTTTTTTTGATTGTTATTTGGGAAAATTGTTTAAAAAACCCCCTGCTTGGACCTGTTTCCCCTAGCATTGAATTAAATCAGGCCCCCCCCTTGGGTTTTGCCCCTTTTTGCTTTTTCCACACAATCCAATAAAACAAACAAAAAAAATAAGGGGGGGAAAAATTTTTTCCAAAATGACTTTTTGGGGTTTGCGTCACTTTTTTGCATTTGAACAGGAAACCCGGGTTTGGGTCTTCCTTAAAGGGGTTTCCTAAAGGTTTGGGGGGACCCCCAGGAAAATTGGTATGGGCCTTCAAATTTGGGCTTCAGAAAATTTTGGGAATGTTTTTCTGCCACCCCCCGAAGCCCCCGGGGGTTGTAGTTTTGATCAGGTTGGATCGGGAAAAAGGAGGAGAAACACAAAGGAAAGGATTAGTTTAAATTAAATTTAACACAAAATTTTTTAAACAAATTTTAAAAGGATCTTTTCCCCTGCACCCAAACTGCAGGGGGTGAAACCCCCTTAATCGGGGCTTCCCGAGAAAAATATTCATAAGGAGTGAGCCCAAAGTGGGCCCCTGGGGGTGTTTTTAAAAAGGAATAGAGGGGAAAAGGGGGTATAAATTTTGGGCCCCGGGAAGAGATGTTTCTTGGAAAAGTTTTCAGAATTTTTTTCTTAAAGGGGGGTGCGTTCATTCTTCCCCACTTTTCCAAAAAATTGGGGAGGGTTTGGGGAGTGTGCAGGCCGGGTCAGCCCCTACTTTTTTCCCAAATATCTCTGTTAATTCTGCAATAAAGGGAGGTCCTTGGGTTAAAGATTCAAAAAACCTCAGGGTTCCCCAAAATTCTTCAAAACAATTCAGTAAAATTTTTCTTAAACGGGGGGCTTCTGGCAGTCTATTGAAAACGGGTAGGCTTCAGGCCACCAAAAGGAACATACCCAAACCAACCACAAAACATACTTGTATTTTTAAACTTTTTGGGTAATTCAATGTGGTCAATCGGGAAACCGTTTGGAAAGGATATAGTTTTTTTAAAGCCAAATGTTTCCCTTTTGGTTTTGGGGACTTTCGTCCCCTGGGTTACAATTTTGCATATTTCAAAAAATTCTAGCATATTTTTTACTTGCCGGGGGTGGAAAATTCCAGGTGCTAAAAAATTCTTGTTGATTGAAAAAAATCATCGGGTTATTTCCCCTCTGTGGGTAGTACCAAAGCCCATTTTTATCCCGTTTGGATAAAAATTTGCCTTTGGTAAACAGGGGCCCTATTTTTCTTTCCTCAGAACCCTTTTGGGTGAAATCTCTACCCCCCAATTTCTCCCAAAATTTTTCCTTTCCCTTCGGGCTTTTTTCCGAGTTTAAAATTTGTCTAAAACAGGTTAACACCTGGATTCAATGCATTTTGGTCCTTTGGTTTTTCTTTTCTTCTTCCCTCTTTTTTTTTTCCTTCTTTTTTTCTTCTTCTCACCTTTTTCTTTCCTTCTCACCTTCCCTTCTTTCTTCTCACCTTCTCCTTTTTTTCTTCCCCCTTTTTTCCCTGCTCGGGGTAAACCCACATATATACCACTCCTGCTTCCCCCCCAAATTTCTTGGGAAAGAGCTGCGGCCTTTGCGGCAAGTCTGCCCCGTAGGTGCCTTCTACTTTCCTCTGTTTTATTCTTCCAGGGTTTTTAAAAGTTTTTAAAAAACGGGCCCTTGGGGCTGGCAATTGGAGAGCATGCACCCATAAGCCCCGAACGGTTTCGATTTTAAAGGGGCTTTCCATAGTTGCCCGGGAAACCCCCGCGGGGCCCCACCTCGGGCAAAGCCCAATGGGCTACCCATTCACAAGGCTGATTTATTTTTCACAGTCTTCTTGCGGGCGAGCTTAAAGTTCCTTAAAACCCCGATTTTCCCCCCTTTTTGGGGGCGAATTCTCGAAGGAAAGATGCACCCTTTCACGGTTTCTTGAAACCAAAAGCAAATCCTTTATGGAATCTTTCCTTTGATCATCCGCAAAACTGGTCCGAATCCTGTGAAAAGACAAAGTCTGGGTTCTCCAATTGGATCAGGACAGTAGGAAGATGGTGGTTTTTCACCCTCCATTTGTTCATCTGTGGTAGAGTCTTCATTTTCCCCCCTTTGAGAGAGGAAGCAGAGGGGTTGGGTTGAAGTGTATAGTTTTCCCAGGTGACTTCTCGGCATCAGAATTTGAGCATTAAAAACGGAGGTGGAATTTTTACTGGATGAGTTGCTGCGACTGTTTCAGGATCCCTTGCGATCTGAGGCCCCAAAACATTGACCCAAGGGAAACTAAATGGACTAAAATATGTATTGGTTTTTTTTTTTCAAGAACTTTTGAGCAATAAACGCTCTGGGCAAGTGGGGGAATCGTGCAACGAATCTAACTTGCAAAATAAAAGTACCCCCAATCTCATTTGCTCCCATGTTTCTGTCCCAAGACCCTAGAAGCTTGGCCAAGTTTTTCAAAAGGAAGAGGTTGAAAGGCTGTGAGTAGCTGGATTCCTATCCCGGGAGTTGTGGGATAAGTTTTTTTTTTTATTTTTCGTTTTTTTTTTTTTTTCGGGGTTTGAAAACACCCTGTCCCTAAATAAATTTTCATTAGTGTAATAATGTCTTAAAAAAGAATCATTTAAAACTTGTTAAGAATGGAAGCATTGGGTACCTTTTGGACAGAAAAGGCGAGGCCTAGAAATCCCTTAAAGTTGTTTTAGATTGGTCAGAGAAGAAATGAGCATCACAGTTTTTTTGCGATATCAGAAAGGGTTTTTGGGGTTTCCCCTGTGATATGCAATGTCCCGGGAATCCATTTTTCTTAAACCACCATTGGAGCTTGGATGTGAGACTTTACAGTGATGGATCAAATGTTGAAGAAGACAAAAGAGCTTGATTGAAAGTTGGAAAAACGGGGGGCAAACGAGAGCGGGTTGCGTTTGTTTGTTTTTTGAATCTGTGGTTGAGGTTCATAAACTTGATATTGAGTTTCACAGTCCCGAAGACTTTTTTTATTTTGCTGTTTTGATCAATATATTTCCTTGTAATTTACAACTTCCCATCCAACCTATCAAATTTAGTTTCCACTTTCTATTCGCCAAAATTAAAACTTCAATTCCTCTTCCATATTTTCTTTCTTTAAAACAAATTTCCATATGAACTTGCTTGTCGTTTTTCAAATTATATTTGCAATTGAACCGTGTTCTCGCCCAAGCCACCGTTAACGTGAATGTTTCTCCCCCACATTTTTGTTGTAATCTCCGTGGTTTTATGCACATTGCCACAGAGGGTTTCATTAACTTTTTTAAAAGTCCAACATATTTTATTTCCCTTCGATCAAAACTACTCGACTGCCCCTTTAGACTGGTGCTAAAATTTTTTCAGTACCCCCCGAACGAGAGAAGAAATGAAGTGCGGCCCCCGCTCAACCCCCCCTTTAAAAAGAAGCTTTTGAACAGAAACTGTTTCTACCTCTAAGTGTTACAAAATTCACTGCAAATAAAATCATTGAAAAAAGACTAGGAAAAACTAATGAACTAAGACACCCAAAAAGTATATTTTAACCCTTAAAGCAGTCGTACTGGTGAAAACAAACAAAAATATGAAAGTAATTGAGGTTAAGCCTCAAACACTTTTTTTTTTTTTCAAACTATGTAATATCCCTCTTCCCTCAGAAGGTTTACAAAAACTCGACCCTGCTATAAAAGGCTTCGGTGCACCGGTTTCCTTAGGGACTCTATCCCCCGATATTCCATTTTTACATAGGGCCCAGTCCCGCCTACACGAAAAATTTAACAGAAAAGGGAAAAAAACATATTTGTACTTGTACTTACAGAGCAACAATAGAGACATCAATTGTTAGTGTTTAAAAGGTATACGCATTGGAGCAACCAGACCAGACCAGCCCTGGAGGCACACCTGAACGCCCACGGCCCAAAGGGCGAAAAACCCCCCAAAAAAATCTCACTAGAATGTCCCAAAAAAAAGATAAGTCACAGATTTATAAAAAATCAGCGAACTTACCCGTTTCTGTGGGGTGATCAGGCCCCCAAAATTCAAGATTCGGACAAACCAGGTCTCTCAAAGGTAAGGGGCAGCCCCCCTCGGTGGTCCTCGGTCATTTGAAGCAAAGCACCCCAAAAGTCAGAATAAAAATTAGGGGCAGAAGTATTTTTCACTACTTTCCCTTTTTCCCCTGAAAGTTCCTGAATTTTATTATTACATGTCGGGACCGAAACTCGAGAGATACCAACCCCCCCTGCTGGGAAAATCTGCTTTTAAACACAGTAATTACTTCCAATAGAACTTTTTAATCACATGACCATTCTACACTCATGATTGGGTTAATTGGCGGTCGCTAAGAGACAAGTTATAATTTGTATGTACCATAAGCATTCGCGATAAGACACATATCAAACTCCCCTGTATCATCTGGGGGGAAGCGAGGGTTGAATTCTTGCTGTTAGCGGGACTGTCCATCTCAAGGAAAGCTGTGTTAAGATATCTGATACTTCGATAAAGGGTGTATACAGAAAAACATTTTTAAAAAAACTATCTAGACTTATAAGAATTTTGATGAAAAGGATTTGATGTTTTTTCCTTAAATTATCAACTTGACACCAGCATCCTGCCCGTTTGTGGGACGGTAGGCGTGCCCCTCTTACCTTTTTTTTATGTTGTGAATTTTTAAATTTTGTAAAAGAAAAAAAAGACAGTATTTAGATACCCTCTTGGGGAAATAAAGCTTGTAATTTCTTTCCCTGGGGTTGTTAAAGAACCTCTTGACAGGAGGGTAAATATTATAATATCCTAGAAGTTCACTTCATGAGCATTTGTGTTGGCACCCTTCACCCCACCTTATTACAGGAGGTGAGCAACTGAAAGGAGAGAGATGGGATTCTACAGAAATCGAGCTGATGATGTAGTAAACTCCAGAGCTGAGGCTTCATCAATGTGCAGAAGGTTATTAAGCATTGCCTAAGATAGACCCTTGCCAGAAAGCTTTGCCTGACACATTCCAGGCTATAAATTCTCCTGATCTAGATGTAAACGGACGGCGCCGCAGCCCGGGAGACAGGCTGCGGGTGCGTCCGTTGCCCGACCCTCTCTCCAATACCGGGGGCGAGTGGCCCCGCGGTCCGTGCGCCAGACCGTGGGCGCACTCGTCCCCCGGAGGTCAGGTACTCACCCGACCTCGCTCCGGACTCCAGGCGCTCCTGTGCCAGCCGGTGTGTGCGTCCCCGCTCCCTCGTGCGCGAGCGCCGGCCTCAGATTTAAAGGACCAGCGCGCCGGTAATTGGCTGTTGCCGGCCGCTGACCCTATATAATAGCTCCTCCTCCGGCAATCCTCTGCTGATCTTTAGTGCCCTTGGAGCCTATTGAGAAAGCGTATTACCTCGTCTTGTGATTTCTGTGTACCGTACCGCCTCGCTACCGTCCTCCGACCATGAACCTCTGCCTCCTGCCCTAACCTACCGCCTGTCCCCGACTACAAGCCTACCTTACGATTTTGTACCACGCTTACCCTTGGCTGCCACCGCGAGCAAGTCCCGCCAGTGGAAGCGACCTGGTAGTTTCCTGCCGCAGCAAGTCCATCCCGCTTTGCAGCGGGCTCTGGTGAAAACCGGGTTCTACTTAGACTCCGCTCCCTGGTGTGGGCTTTCACCATCGCTTGAGCCTTTCGTATGAGCAGTTTATAGAATATTTTTTGCAATAACACTGACATGAGAGGAAACTTGTAATAATAATAATAATCTTTATTTATATAGCGCCAACATATTCCGCAGCACTTTACAATATAGAGGGAATAAGCACAGACAAATCAGACATTACATTATAAAAAAGCTACGTACAAATCAGACATGTGGTGTGAGGGCCCTGCTTGCAAGAGCTTACAATCTAATCTCTTTTTAGTCAAAATTGGAATGACTACTCTGGCCCTGAGTTTATTTTTATATACTCCTGAGATCTTAAGAAATAGAGGGACCAGATATAAGAACTGTGACTGTAAACTCTTCCAGCTAATGAAGAGACTATGCATAACAAAGATGTCTTATTAGTCGTGAAAAACTTCAAACTTGACACATATCTAGGGGTTTAGAGGAAGCCCCCTGAAGAAGGTAAAACGCCCAAAACCCTGACTTAAAAATGAAGGGACCCAGTTCAGACTACTTCCCCAGATTCGGGAAATTTTACCAGTCAAAAAAGCCCCTTAAGTATTTTTTGAGCTTTTTGAAAACGACCTGTATTCCCTCCCTTGAGCAGCTTACCCCATAACTGAGGTTCATACCTTTCATTAAATTTGAAAAAGGGGTCCATGTGGTCTTAAGGTCTTTTGGTCTTAATGTCTATTGTCCCCTTTATTTTTTAACAAAAAGGGAAAATAAGAACAAAGCAAACAGCTTGTTGCCATTAACCCCTTACCGGGGAGCATTTTTTGGCCTCTTGCAGAGCCCTATTTTTGAAATCTGTCAGTGTCCTTTTGGAGAATAACTTTTTGCACTTTAACCCACCCCATTGATTCAGAGATTGTTTTCCGTGAACATTGTGTTATAAGATGTAAGAAATTTTGGCCCAAAAAAATGTCTTTTTATTTGTGAAAAAAAATCAAATTATGGGAAAAATGTGAAAAATTTCCCAATTTCAAACTTAAAAAAATTTTTCTGCAGTAAGACAGAATTTAAAACCACTCAAATGTTTATAACTAGCTCTACCTATGTCGCTGTAGTTTGGCATCTTTTTTTAAATGTTTTTTTTTTTTTTTTTCGACATTGGGGGTTTAAAAAAATTTTAAAAGTAGTAATTTTCAAATTTTAAAAAAATTTGCAAATCTATTTTTAGGCCAGCCCCGTTCTAACGTACTTTGATTGCCCTGTTGTTAGATACCCCATAAATGCCCTCATTTTTGAAACTACCCCCCTTAAAGTATTCAAAACAGCATTTAGGAAGTTTTTTAAAACCCATTAGGTGTTTCACAGAAAAAAAGCAAAGTGGAAGTGAAATTTCAAAATTTCATTTTTTTTGCAATTTTCAATTTTTATGTTTATTACAAAAATAGGGTTTTAAGTGATAGGGAAATGCAAATAATATTGTTCCCCCGATTCTGCCCGTTTTCAGAGATTTCCCATAGTGTCCTATCCCATTTTTTGGGGTCAAACAAGCCCAAATGGGGAGCCCCAACTGGACCGGGGGCCCCTCTTTTTATTTACTTTTTTTTTTAGGAGCCATTTCGGGTTGCGGACACCCTAAGGTTCCAAAACTAATAAATCCCCCAAAAAAAGACCCATATTGAAACTAACCCCTTAGGAATAATCCAAAGGGGTAGTGGTTTATCTAAACCCCACAGGCGTTTCACAAATTTTTTTTTGCGTTCGGCAGAAAATAAAAAAAAAATATATTTTTTCCAATAATCTCAATTTTAGCTAAAATGTTTTAATTTTTACAAGGAATTGGAAAAAAAAGCCCCAAAAAAATTTGTTCGCAATTTTTCCAAGTTCAAAAAAACCCCCATTGGGGTTTTTTAAAATGCTGTTTGGCGCGCAGGGGGGTAAAAGGGGAGGGGTGCCTTTGGTTTGGGGCCCAGTATTGGTGGGGCATGTGACTCCAAAGCCCCCCAAAATAAAAACAGTGAAACCCTTCCAGAATTGCTCCCCCTTTTTGGAAACCCCCCAGGGATCTACCTAAAAGGGGATTTTGCATTTTTAGGCGCACAGGTGGTTCCGTAGTTTTTTTTTTTGCATTTGGGCCCTGGAAATGGGGGGGGAAACGCGTTTCCCCCTTTTTTTGGGCTTATTTTTACAGTATTCCCCCTATGGGTAATGACGGGGTAACTTTACTATGGGGGTTGGACAATTAACAATGTATAAATTTTTATAGTTTTTTTTTTTTTTTTTAATTTACACAATGAACGGTTTTTTTTAAAAAAAGGGGTTTTTTAGTTGTCCTATTCTGACAAACCTAGCTTTTTTTAATTTTTTGCATAGGAGTGTTGGGGCTTGTTTTTTACAGAGAGTTGATTTTTTATTGTCCCTTTTGGGGGGCATATGTTGCTTTTATCCTTTTATTAAGGGTTTTTTTGGGAAAATTTTGTACAAAAAAAAAGCAATCCCGGGAGTGTTTTTTTTTTTATTTTTTTTAAGGTTTTTGTGCGGAAAAAAATGACAAGCTAGTTTTACTCAGGGTTTATACGATTAAGCGATCACTTTGTATTTTGTTTATTTTTTACTGTTTTTTCACAATAAAAAACACTTTATTTTAAAAAAGGGAAAAAACCTTTTTTCTCACGCAGTCTAGAGCCATAACTTTTTTTTTTTTTTCTGTTTATGGAGCTTTAGGGACTTTTTTTTTTTTGGGAGAGTTGACGTTTTTATTGGTAAATTTTTGGGGGGGCAAGACTTTTGATCCTTTTTTAAATCTGTTTTTTGGAAGGTGGGGTTTTAAGAAAATACTGCAATCCAGCAGTGTTTTTTATTTTTTTTTTAATAGGTTCACCGGCGTATCCGTGGGCAAATTAGTTTACTCGTGGGTTTAGACGTTACGGTGAACCCCAATTTTTGGGGTTTTTTTTTTTGAAAGACAATTTTTTTGAAAAAAAAAGTGTTTTTTTTGTGTAAAAAAAATTTTGCTCGATCTTTTAATAGCCGAACTTTTTAAATTTTTTCCCTATACAGAGCTGGTAAGGACTTTTTTTTTGCGGGATAATGACGTTTTTTAAATTGGGATCACTTTGTGTTGATTTGGTTTTTTTATTTCTTTTTACTCCAAATTTTTTGTGCTGCGGGGGAACAAAAATCCCATCTGTGACTTTTTTTTTTTTTTTTTTTTTACGGCGTTCACCGTAGGGTTTTTAATTAACATGAAGATTTAAGGGTGGGTCGCTACAACGTGGCGATCCAAAATGGGGACTTTATTTTTTTGATCTTTTTTGGGCGATTGGCGTTTTTTTAAAGGGGGAAAAGGGCGATGTCTGTTTTTTTTTTATTTTTTTTGTTTGTGTTTTACTTTTTTAACACTTTTTTTTTACTTTTTCATACTTTTTACATTTTCCCCAGGGGGGAATTGCATGAACAAAGTCAGATCATTCATGCAATTGGAGATCAGCATACAGTTTATAGCTGTATCCTGGTCTCCATGGCAACTGTCTGTCACGCTGCCCACAATGCATTGTGGGCATCGTGACGTCACCAGAGAACCCGGATGCTGTCATTCAGCGTCTGGGCTGTCTGGTAGGAGATTCAGTACTGGCGCTCAGCGCCGTTACTGCGCCGAGATCGGCGGGCAGCAGGAGCTCACTCCTGCCGCCCGCAGCCGCGATGTCGCGACCACGATGTCGCGACAGCTGGGGGTTAATCCCCCGCGGCCGGAGCACACGCCGGCCGTGGGGGCTGCGGCATGATGCCAGCGGTAATATACCGCTGGTTTCATGCCGCGATCTTGCGCGCTCCGCTTGTGAGCGTGCAAGATTCGCTTGATGTACTCATACGGCAATTTGCGGGAACCCCTACCCGACATTGCCGTATGAGTACGACAAATGTCGGTAAGGGGTTAAGGAGAGGGACGAGTCTTAGGAGGAGACCACCTTATCTAAATTCAATGTGGAGTCAACAAGGGTTTCCCAATCTTGACAGGAAAAATCTGTGGACAGAAAAAGTTGTTTAAACATTAGAGAGATCTTTTCAATTCAGATGGGACCGACCTGGCAACCAGCTGATAACTTAAAATAATAAAATAAAATAATTTCATCCATTTAAAACAGAATTACCTTGTTAGTACCCTGAGAATGTCCTGCTGAAAGGACCTGAGTAGAAAACTGATTAGAGCCCCTTCCAGAATGGAAGCAGACGGCCCCAAGACACTATGGTTACAATAGAAGATTATTCTTAGAAGAGTTTTTTTTTCTCTTTCCCCTTCTTCCTTTGCTCTTAACTTTCAGCAAAAACCTCTGTGGAAAGGGACGAATTTGAAAATCTGTGGTGCTGAAGAAGCTGAGAAGGGCTTGATATGATGACACAGCTTTTGAATAAGTAAATTGTCTCCAATCTGATTTCTGCTAGAACCACAATAATTCTGGTGAAGTATAGTGAGGACAAACTAAGAGGAAAGAAAGTCATTTAGAATGGCGGAAATATTTGTTATTTCTATCTCCACTTGAGAACTTCTCTGTAAATTGGTGAACATACATTAAATATAGTGGCGGGCCAGACCTTTTGTACATGATGAATTATCTGATACTAACTTCCTTTCAACAGCAATTGAATACATGAGGCTGAACCAGTACTCAAGAGACACCTGGATGGATGTCTGAGCCTTATAGACTGAAGGGGTATCTGAGGCACCATTATAGAAAAATTAGTATAAGAACTGGTTACTTCTCAATTAATACCATTTTAGAAGCCATATTTTGGGAGATTTCTTCTGGACCAGAGTGATTTTCCCCTTGGAATTAAGTTTTATTTATTTTATGCATTTATTTCTCTTTTTTTTTTCTTTTTCCTCTTCTTAAGTCATGGAATCATCTGTAAAGACCAAAACTTGGTTATGTAAGAAATGGGGGTTTTGGGTGGGGAAATAAAAAAAAAAATTATTAGAAGGGTTTAAGAAGCTTTAGCTGTGACCATCCATTGCCCATAAAGTCCCCTGCGATATCTCTCATATTGCTTTAATTGAACGGAAATACAACCCCCAATAACGAAGCAGAGCTCCAGTTTAGTGCTATCCTCTAGTTTGGCCCACTGAAAAGTCAGATTTACTCAGATTCAGAGCTCTGGCAATGAGAAAAAATGGCAAATGAAGCCCAACAGGCTGCTGCAGAAGGAAAATAGCTTTGTCTCATGCAATACTCAGCATTCTTAGGCCATATCCCCACGTCACCGTTTTACGTCTGTTTTTTTCAGACGGTTTGTGGTTTTGCAAACTGTCTGGAAAACCGGACGCTAAATTTTACACGGGCCACTATGGAAAACCTGTGTTGCACGATTTTCCACCCGGCAGCCCAAAAAACATTGTACATGTTCATTCTTCTGTTCGGTTTTCGGACGGAATATGAACATGTCAATGGGAAGGGGTAGGGCTTTTCTCCGCTCTTCGCGGAAAAAGCCGTCCCCCCGCGGCCTTGTGCACGGCACAAAAACTGGACTAATACCGGTCGGATAAACTGACTGGTATTTGTCCTGTGCTGTGGGGACGTGCCCTTATTTATTTGATCCCTTAGTAACGAGTCTGCACCTGAAGCAAAGTCTTTTACCTATATACTTTTTTTTTTGTTTTGTTTTGTTTTATTTATTTATTTATTTATTTTTTATGCAATATGTGATAGCCAAATATTGCTTTGAGGTGGAGATCATTTTCCAGATAACCAGGGATCAATGGTGTGGAGTTTCGAGACTAGAAAAAAAAATGCAGATTTTACTCTGGATTTCCCCAGTCCAGATAAACCCTCATTTAATGATGGATGCTGTGGCCATATTTCTCAGAAGTAAAAACTGAGCCTACGAGGGTTTTTTTTCCTATACAGATGCTTTCGCTGACATGAGCCTCCCAGTTAGACTGTCAATATCAAAGAACTACACAATAAAGGTAAACAGCGGAAAACATTGCCATTTCCTACAAAAAGGCAAGAGTAACCTAACCCTAGGTTCCTGCACATGGACGACTTTTTTTCGGGACGAACTCTCTGTATTTCACCCCATAGGTTTATAAATAGGTCAAGTAGGGCTGTATAGTTTTTTTTTCCTGTTTTGTTTTGTTAGTTTATTGTTTTTATGCATAAGTTTGGGGAGTATTTTTGTGATTTTTAATTTATTTATTAAAAGTTATGTTTTTCTAACACGGCCTTTTTTTTGGTGTTTTGCTTTGCTAATTTATTGGTGTGATTAACTGGGATTGTTTTCGACTTCTGCTTAAACAACACAATCACCATGAGGCAGATATAAAAATACTCAGTTACCAGGAAGGAGGCGGGAAAAATTAGCAGAACCTGCGCCATAGCTTCCAGCTTCTATTCTCATGTTTTGCTGTTGCTCATCAGATATAAGACTTCATAAAATAAAATAAGTCTGCAGGAACCAATCTTCTGAACCAGAAGAGCAAAATCAGCATAGACCAGATAAAAATTAACCAGAAGCATCTGATGGTCGAGAGACTCATTCCTAAGCTTTATACCATGGAAGTGTGCAGCTTGGCAGTGCACAGAAAACCAGACTAAAAACAGCAGCCAGTCCCCTGAACCAGGAGAACATTAACAACAAAGATCAGCACAGGCTACCAGAGGCAGCTGAACGTGTGAGAGAACTCATCTCCTACCTTTGCACAATGGAGAGTACGTAGCCTGGCAGTGCACATAGAAAACGCTAAAACGTCATTATAGGCCGTCAGAGGAAGCCGCCCTCTGATACTGTGCCTGCCTCCTCGTGTGGAGCACCAATTCTGGTTTGTCACACGGTAGGAAACGCTAGCTGAGTTTTAAAACTGGAATGCAGGCTGAGAAAATCCACAGCGCCATTGCTGCCCCAGAAGCTCTGTGGATTCCAGGCCAACTAGAGGCAGATCATGAAGTAGGTGAGAATGAGATAAGATGCACCAATGAAACTCTTGGGTCTCCACAACAGAGCCACTGTATAAAAATAAAAAAACCTAAATAGTAAATAGTAAAAAAATAATAAAATAAAAATCCTGCTAGGACAACAACAAGGGTGCCAAGAACAACAGTTCCTGTTCATTGTCTGAGGAGGATCTGATATGGGTGATTGGGGGCGATCTAAGTTAATACTTGAATTATTTGAACCTGATACTTGTTTCTTTTCTTCTGTCCTAGCTGAGTTGAGGAGGATATTAACCCATTGTGTGCTGCCTGATAACGAAGCGGAAAGTGGTTATTTCAGGGTCTGTTTAGTTCAATTATATTTTTAGCCTAATTTGCATATATTCAAATATATTTTTAGGAAGAGACTCTTTCACAATGAGCCATAAAGATCATTTTAAAGCTAATACTGTTTATCTTTTATGTGATTGTATAGTCTTTTTATCAACTGTTTAATTTAAATTTTCACTGTTTGTTACGCCGTTCCCGGTACAACAGAAAGTACTGCCGCCTAAATGTATAGGTACTTACCCCTGTTTGAATAGTTTGAATTGAAATTCAATAATCAAGGGTACATACGTGAATCATCCCACGCAAGAGAATAAAATTGCGCTTTGGGGTTTCTTTACCTGTGATTCTAAAGGGGTTGTGTACCTCCTAAAATGTCCCTGTGAAAAATGCTATGTGGGGCAAACTAAGCGAGAAAACATTAGCCTTAGAATCACTGAACATCGCTCAATTATTAGAACGATGAATAATCAAGAGTTAAAATCAGATGAAGATAATAAAAAGAAGTATAGGGAAACCACAGTTGTCAGGCACTTCAGCGAATTTGGCCACAATGTGACCAAATTGCGCTGGTGCATTCTTGAAGAGGTTAAGTGTAAGATAGGTGAAAGCATTGAGAAGCGATTGTTACAAAGAGAAGCGGCTTGGATCTTCAGACTCAATAAACTTGCTCCTATCGGCTTGAATGAGATCTCAACCTCAGGATGTATTTATAACTGTTGCTCATATGTTTTTAATTTTGTATACTTTGTATAACTTTGTTGCGAGTTGCTAATATATTGCTGAGTATAAAAAGAAGGGCATCTAACAAGTTTGTGCAAAGCAACATGGAATTACTGGGACATGAGAGCAGGACTTACTGCCTGCCAAGCAGCTGGGATAACAACTACATTATAGTTGTGGCTTTTCGGTTAGCCATCGGGGTGTCAACATTATGTCTTCCAGGAGCCATTTACACAAAGGTAATTAGGTGATCGCGTAGGGAGAGTGTTGCAAACTAGAACGCTTTCTTCTTTTGATATGACTAGCAGCCTTTTATTTTAATGGTAGGGCAGTAAGAGATAGCAGAACTTTGAGAGGGGTAAAATGTTTAGAAATTGACTTTTCTATTTGAATAGTTCTGTCATGGAAGTCAGATACCATCTCATGAATGACATTATAGTTCTATTACGATATAGTTCTATTACGATTTCTAGGAAGAATAGATAGTTAAATCTGTGGTTCAAAGAACTAAGAGAAAGCCTTGGTATTACTGGGGATTGAACCCAGGACCTGCTGCATGTAAAGCAGACATGATAACCACTACACTATGAAACCCATGATTCAAGAAGCTGACTTGGACCCAATGATGCTTCAGAAGGTGCTGTGCTAGAGCGCATTTTAAAAAAGAAGTAAGAAAAGTTTAAATAGTGAGAAATCCAACGCTTTCTCTTCCAGACACAAATAGTAGCTTGATGTTTCAAGAGTGGAAGCCCGACAGAATGAATTGACTCTATAGAGGATTAAATATTCAACAGTCCAAAGGTTAGTTAAACCTACATATACAATAAAAACAGTTGAATGAGATTGAATCAGTTGGGAATCTCTGTAAAAAAAAAAAAAAAACATTGTGTGTTGAGCGATTATTATCTACAAAGTTGAAATCGGCACAGTATTTTATTTGATAGAGAATTTTTAGATCAATGCATAATTTAGTTAAAATCTGTGCATCAATCTATTAAGTTCGCGCCATTTTCGGCGCTTTCCTGTCATTTTGGCGGCCAGCAAATCAGCCTACTAATAGAGCAGGGTGGAGATGTGTGTGCGACAGTCAGACTGTGTATGTGTTATGGTTGCGTTGGCTGGAAGAAATCACATGACCAGTCGTATTTACATAGAACATGCTCAGCGAAATTATTCAATTTCTTCACAGAGAAACCTCTACTATTACGGATTGATTCTTAGCAATTTAGTTAGATTTAGAGATGAAGAATTTTATGAAGTTAGGTAGAGATTTTAAAGGAGCATCTACTGCTGTAGAAGTCACGGGGGGGAACGGAGCGGGGGCCCCCATCGGGGCGAACACAGACAACTCTATAAAGAATACTGGATAAGAGTTCCCAAGATAAGTTGTAGACATTGCAATAACTTTATTATGTTAACAGTTTCTATTGAAATATTCTGGGATATTGTGCCGACCAGGAACTTATAGATCCACAATCATTTCTAGTAGCTGCAAGGTCCTCTTTTGTTAGGTGCAAAACTCCACTTTTTTATTATCATATGTAGCATTTCAGATAGGGTGTTCATTTCATTTCGCGTGCCCATTCCACCTTTGTTGATATATCCACCTTGCACTTAAATTTGAATCCAGCAATTTTATAGTCACCACAGGTGAAATTGAAATGTGCCTAAAAGATCTTGTATTATACGAAATACATAACATATACGTGTTTTTTTTACTTGGCACAACAACAGCCTAGGTTCAATGAGGCAGCTTCACTTAAATTCGAATACCAAGGCAATTTTATGTCACCTTACAGGTGAATTTTGATTAGGGTGCCAGAAAATACTTTTATATCCTAATACATTTCCAATACGTGATTTTTTTTCACTTTGGGCGCAGGCCTGCTTTGTGTGATAGATCTACTTTGCAGTTTAAATTGAATCCAGAAATTTTGTAGTCACCACAGGTGAATTGAAACGGTGCCAAAAATACCTTTTTATGTAGCCGAATAAAATTTTCAGATACGTGTTTTTTTTTCACTTTTGCGCAGGCCACTTTTTGTTGATAATCTACTTTGCAGTTTATATTGGAATCCAGCAATTTTTGTTTTGATTTGGAGGGAATTGAAATAGCTGTGATTTGCCATTCTTTTATTAATAAGAAGTTTCCAAAACTCTTCCATACCATCTCAAATTTTTATAATAATTCTGAACATGGAGCGAAATTCAGGTGGTAAGCTGAGGCAAAGAGGGGGTAGGACTTGGAGGTAGAGTACGAGAGAAGTGTGCTCTTTCCAGTGCTGCGACAACTACGCATGCCAGCGGATCGTCAGTTTCGCATGAATAGGAAAACCAATCAGGCCTGTCAACGCAGTGACAGGCCCTTTTAATCTCATAACGAACACGCGACGCCAATCCTGTTCTTCAGAGGTTAATGCAAAACGCCTCCTGCAGCATCATCTTTAACATAGCTAGCAATCAGCCCTGTATGAGACAAACCCATTTAAAACTAATTAAAAAAAGAGAAACAAAGACATGGTGGGATTCCATCCTATTTTAACAAATGTGTTTTACTAGATTAAACATACAAAAAAACTTGCATGTAACAAATAGCTGGTACAAAAATTCCTCTGAATTGTAACAAGGAGGTACAGGAAAACTTGACCAAATGTCTAGGTTTATTCCAGAATAACACGGAGTAATGGAAGCCACGGACAGAGAACAAGAGTACAGAGACAATTTCCTTCCAGTACGTTGAAGTAGCAAATGAGAATGAAAGATGAGCCAAGAAAAAGGTGCACCTGGGTGGAACAGGAGTGGGTGGGGGGGGTGGAGAGGGGGGGGTGGGGGGAGGGGGGGGAGGGAGGGGGGAGGCGGCGGCGTTAACCACCATATTATCCAGTGAAGCTCAATTGGTCCGCATTCATGGACTGGAGGGGAAACCGCTACCCAGAGACAGGGACATAATATGTCCCAGTGAAACTAAAATGTGGTTGAAAGACTCCTATTTCCGGCACTTTTTAATCTGTGGTCAGACAGGTTTAATGGTCATTCTGCGGTACAGGAAAGATAAAGATTAATGTCCCCATTTCAAACTAAAATGGTGTTCAAAGAATCCTTTTCCCGGCACTTATTAATTTTGGGGGTTAAAAAACAGTACAAGTTTAATGGTCATAATACTGCGGTCCAGGACGCGTATAGTCAATGTCCAATTTTCAACTAAAATGCGGTGGTTTTGAAAGACTCCTTTTTCCCGGCACTTTTTCTAAATCCGGTTGGGTCAACCAGTTTCATAATGGTCATTCTGCGGCGTACAGGACAGATATTAGTCCAATGACCCATTCAACTAAAATGGTGGTTGAAAGACTCCTTTTCCGGCACTTTTTAATCTCGGGTCGAATGACCAGGTTTGGGGCCATGCCTTGTGGCCGCAGGACAGGTATAGGTCAATGTCCATGAAACTAAAAATGTGGTTGAAAGACTCCTATTTTTTCCGGCACTTTTTAACTCGAGGGTCAGGCAGGTTTTTTGGGGCTCATGCAATGGCCCAGGACAGAATAGTCAATGTCCAAGTGAAACAAAATGGTGGTTTGAAAATACCTTTTTATAATTTTGATAGTTTTTATTATTTTTTTCCCTGGCCCCAACATTTATGAATCTTGGGTTTATGCAGTTTGGGGCTCATGCTGTGCCCAGGACATGTATAGTCAATACCAGTTCAAGCTAAAATGGTGGGTTGAAAGACTCCTTTTTTCCGAGCACATTTCTAAATCTGTGGGTCATGCAGGTTTGGGGCTCTGCAGCGTTTCCGGAACAGGGATATTCAATGTCCAGCTTATCAATTAAGATGATTGTATCAAATCATACTGCCTCTGCGGCACTTTTTTAATTTGGTGTTGATGCAATTAAGGGTCATAGCTGAGGTACAATGACAGGTATAGTGAAATGGTGTGTGATTTTTATTCTGTGGCTTTATAAAACCTAAGTGAGTTGACTTAAAGATGTAGCACGTATCCATTATGACTGTTGGTGGATGTTAAATCAGCTTCTCCAAGCCCAGTTTGGGTGTAAGAATGAAGTGTTGTGCTCCTCGCCATAGACTTTAATGGCCATCGCTCATAAAGCGACCACCTCACTATCGACTATCTTGTCAGATGATTGACGACTATCGACCATCGACCGATGTTCGATGTTCCAACGTAAATGCGCTCAACACTACTGCATTGATGAGTAGAAGGGCGAGGGTTGGTGGAAGTGAGAAAATTCAACGTATAGATTTCTTATCCGTTTTAGGTTAATATTCATCAAACTTCGGCAATAATGATTTTTATTTTCCATTTAAATTTTTTGAAAAGAAGAAAACATATGGTTTCGCTTGAGTTTGAACCCAGGACCTTTTTGCGGGTAAAACAGATGTGATGACCACTACACTATGAAACCCAGTTGTTGAATTGTTTTTCCCTATCCTCCAATACTGTATTTTTGCCATTGCTACACTTTTTAATACAGAATTTTGTGTATGGCTAGTGGCAGATTTAAACCTTTTCCAACCTTGAAATATCATGCATTAAAGCTATTAAAAGTGGACAATATAAGATGAGCACAATCTTCCAAACTGATAATCACACCCTTGTAGTGTTCCACCTGTTTGTCTACTTTTTTTTTTGAGCACAGGGAAATAGGATCTGCAATATAAGACGTGAACCAGTGAGAAAATGACCTAGTCCAATGACTGAATAGGTTGAATAGGTGTCTTTGGAAGGAGATGAGATTTGAAGTGCAGGTTTCAAAGGTGTGTTCCCCTTTACCCCCTAAAACCGACCCTGGGTGTATGATACGTCCCCCGGGCCGCTAAGGGGCGTTTGCAGGGGGATTCGCTCTCGCGACCCCCCCCATAATAGCCGCCGGGTGTTAGTCGGCTAATCTGCCGCAAACACCCGGCGTAACAGCGCCGTCGGGTGGCTTGCCGCTGGCGCTGTTAACTCCATCAGACACCGCGGCAAAGATTCCGCGGCGACTGATTGACGCCGATCCTGTGCCGCCGCGTCGATCGTGTAACTAGGTCATGGCATCAGCCATCTAAGCTCGCCCCGATCCAATGACCGTACAATGGTGGTGGGAGCCATGTAAGGCTCCCGTCACTTACCACCACTGCCGTTGTGGCTCTCGCAGACAGTAAAGTGGGGAAACCGCTATCTTAAGTACACCCCAATTGCAATGCCCTATGGCCAATGCATTAGGTTGTATTAACAATTGCGCCCCCTAGTTTCAAGCACCATAGGGGGACTAAATGTACAGTAAAAAAAAAAAAAATAAAGTTTTAAAGTAAGAAAAAAAAAAAGTAATTAAACTTTCAAATCACCCCCTTTCCCCAATTATCAATAAAAGTCATTAAAATAATACAAAATTTACACATATATGGTATCGCCGGCTCCGAAAAAGATCCGATCTATAAAAATATTAACATCATTATCCTGTATACGCTAACACCAAAGAATAAAAAAAAAATTCCCAAACCGCCCAAATTGGTTTTGGTCATTTTACGTCACTCAAAAAATGGAATAAAAAATGATCAAAAAATCGCATGTAATTCCAAACGAGCTGGCGCTAAAAAAGTACAATTCAGCCCGCAAAAATGACTCCTCACTGAACTTTTCGAAGATGGTTAGTACAAAAAAATTATTGTTCCGGGTACAAAATGGCAACCATGCGGCAAATTACACCAACTCTCGACAGTAAGTACATAATATTACGGTCACCCCCCCAAACAGTCCCCCCACCCAGTATAAGTGTTGACTATGCCGTATGCATATCACCCTTAGAATACCGACAAACACGTAACTTTACAGAATATATGAACGCCGTACAAGGCAAAAACCCCCGCAACACAAGGCGAAAGATAACATTTTTTTCACAATTTGGTCCCACTATGTGAAATTTTTTGTCGTAATTCCCCGAAACATCGACAATAAGTGATAACACCATTAACAGTAAATCTTTATTCCAACAAAATAAAAGCCCTCAATGTGTCCTATGTAGTTGGAAAAAATTAAAAAGTAAGTGCTAACAGAAGCGAGGCGGGGTAAAAACGAACGCGTCACCCAAAAAAAAACGCCGTGTCCTTAAGGGGTTAAATCAAGACAGGCCAAGCCCCGATTACTGGACAACCTCAACATTTATCAACAAATACTGGGTAAGTGTCAACCATTGCCTCAGTGCAGCAACTTTCATAAGAGCTCAGCTTTTAAAAAATCTGAAGGTTTGAAGCTTTTACTGGGATATGAAACCAGCCGTATCCGAAGTGGGGAAACATAGAGGTAATAAAATATTAAAGGAATGGACTTTTCTATTTGAATAGTTCTGTTAAGGAAGTCAGATACTTTCTCAAGAGTCTGACATCATAGTTGAATTAAGTATATCAGGGAAGAATAGAATTTTTAGGAGTTAATTCATTTGTGTGTTCAAAGAAATAAGAATCACCTTGATTGTAACTGGGGATTGAACACAGAATCCTACTGCTTGTAAAGCAGAGCGTGATAACTATGATGAGCGACTGTGTCCACTATCAATATGGATTTGATAGTCGATATCGCAAATTATCCATGACGCTATCCGATATCCTATAACAGATAATCTTCATTAACCAATGCCACCTTTAATAAATGGACAGACCAGGTTTATACATCCGCTGCAGGCCCTCACCTGCTATTTCAATGTAGCTCAAATCTTGTTGCTAATGGTATATATAACACTGGCAATCCTCCGTTGTAAAAACGTATACTTTTATTCAAACTTTACATAAAAACTTGAATGTCCATGCAAACAGATTTCACACTATACTTCTTATATATATAAACACATTTCATTCACCTGTTGTTTCTAAGTCACTCCTTTACACTTGCTTTAGGCATAGGAAATCCAGTCCATGTCAGACTTAATTTGTTCAGCGTCCAATGCTGTGAAGACCCTTCCTCAACACCTCTTCCTCTCAGGATGCTAAATGTCTCGCGACGTTTCGAGAGCTACATGCCCCCTTTGCCAAGCATGTCAAGCTTGACAAAGGGGCGTGAGCTTTTTCCTCGAAAACTCGCGAGACGGAGCATTGCCTGAGAGGAGAGGTGGTTGAGGAGGATCTCACAGCAAGACGCGAACAAAAATTATGTCTGACATGGACAGGATATCTCCCTATGCCGAAACGCTGTGAAAAGGAGTGACCCCCTATGACATCCATGTGAATGAAATGTGTTAATATATAAGAAGTATAGTGAGAAATCAGTTTGCACAGACATTCAAGTTTTTATAGTAAAGTTTTGAATAAAAGTAATACCATTTTTTACTAGGAGAGATTGCCGTGTTATATATACCAATTAGCAACAATATTATTGGAGATAAACAGATTATCGCCAATGACCATTTAAGTCTATGGGAAAGGAACAACCCCGTTCATCTCTTACACCAAACAGGGCTGTAGAAAGCAGGAGAATTAACATCCCAAAAGTAAAACTGGATTACGTGCCTTCATCCTTAGGCAAGACAATAAGGCAACAAGAGTCACAGAAAAAAACGACAGTCTATTCACAATCCTTGTCTTGAGCACAGCATAAACCCTTAAACTGCAATGACCCACAAATTAAAAAAGAGCCAGAAGGCAGTATTATTGAACCAATCATTTTACTGAACTGGAACATATACTATCCTGTCCTGGACGCAGCATGACCCTTAAACCTTCTGATCCACAATTAAAAAGTGCGTAAAAAGGAGTCTTTTTCAACCACCATTTTTAGTTGAACAGGACATTGAACTATACCCTGTCCTGGAACCCATAGTATCGGCTATTAAACCTGGTCTGACCCACAGATTTCAAAAAGTGCCGGAAAATAGGATTCTTGGAACCACCATTTTAGTTGAACTGGGACATTGATATGCTTGTCCTGGACCTCAGCATGATCCTTAAACCTAGTCCTGAACCCACATATTAAAAAACGCTGGAAAAAGGAGTCTTTGAACCACCATTTTAGTGCAACTGGACATTGGTCTATGCTTGTCCTGGACCGCAATCATGTCCCTTAAATCTACATGAACCACAGATTAAAAAGTGCCCGGAAAAAGGAAGTCGTTTGAACCACCATTGTAAGTTGAACTGGACAGTGACTATGGTTGTCCTTGAACCACAGATGACCCTTAAAACCTGTCAGACCACAGATTAAAAAGTGCCGGAAAAAGGAGTCTTTCAACCACCATTTTAGTTCGAACTAGACATTGACTATGCCTGTCCTTGGACCGCAGCAATTGACCTCAAACCTGCATGACCCACAGATTAATAAAAGTGCTGGGAAAAAAGTAGTATTTTTGAACCACCATTTTAGTTTGAATTGGACATTTGACTATACCCTTCCAGGAACCGCAGTATGAACCCATTAATCCTGTCTGACCCACAGAATAAAATTACCGGGAAAAGGAGTCCTTTGAACCACCATTTTAGTTGAATTGGACATTGACTATACCTATCCTGGACCAGCAAGTATGACCATAAACCTGTCTGACCCCACAATTAAAAATGCGGAAAAAAGAGTCTTTGAAACCACCAATTTTTAGTTGAACTGGACATTGATATGCCTGTCCGTGGACCGAAGCATGACCCCAAAACATTGACTGAACCCACAATTAAAAAGTGCCGAGGAAAAGGAGTCTTTGAACCACCATTTTAGTTGAACTGGACATTGACTAACCTGTCCCTGGTCCACAGCATGAGCCCCAAACCTGAATTGACCCCCAGATAAAAAAATTGCCGGAAAAGGAGTCTTTGAACCACCCTTTAGTTGTATCTGGACATTGACTACGCCTGTTCCTTGGACCGCAGAATGACCCCAAAACAGTGTCTGACCCACAGATTAAAAAAGTCCCGTGAAAAGGATCTTTGAACCAACCATTTTAGTTGAACTGGACATTGACAACCATGTCCTGGACCGCAGCATGACCCCAAAACAGTGTCTGACCCATATTTAAAAAATGCTAGGAAAAGGATCTTTGAACCACCATTTTAGTTGAACAGTGGACATTGACTATGCCGTCCTGGACCGCACATGACCTTAACACCCACATAACCCCACATGACGATGATGATACGACATTTGTGGCCATGGACTGGGAGAACAATAGAGGTAAGACTGCTGGACACAGGTTGCATTAACCACTGAAGAACAGTTGGGCGACGCTTTCTTACTGATAATCAGAAAGGGCACCGACGCCCATGCGATGAAGGCCTGGACGGTCCCTGCACAACGACATCCGTGGTTTGTGAGTTGTCGCCAGCACTGGGACAACTGTAAGGATCACCTTCTCCCCGTACCTCTAACCTCCATGTCTACAACCCTCTTTGGTCGCTATACTCTACCCGCTGCATTTCACTCCATGTTCAAAAGATAAAAAATTTAAAAAGGTATGGAAAGAGTTCTGACAGTCTCTTATTGAAAGGCGGCAAATCACAGCTATTCTTAAATCCCTCTAATTTCCCTCCTCCAACGCCAACTAGGATTAGAAACTAATTGGTTTCTAGCGAATACCTGTGAAATGCTGTCTGGTGGAAGAACGTTAAGACAAAAACAACAGTGTTTTTCCTTCATCCCAGGATTTACAACGCCCAGTAGACTAGGAATTGATAGTTTTCAACAAACTATCATACAAGTGTGCTATCTGCACCAAACTGAGATTCACCGAGCGCAATAAAACTATTCAAAAGTTACTCTGATGAGAAATTGCGTTTTTTGCAGCAATGACATACGAGAACAGTTACTACAACATTTTTGTATCCAAATTTAAGTACAAGATGGCTCTTTGAAAAAAAATAAAACCGCACCAAAGTGCAATACAGCTATTTAAAAGTTATACGGATAACAAAAGGTGCTTTTTGCACCAATGAAATACACCTACAGTTACTAGAAAATTTCTGTATCCAAATTTAAGTACACAGGTGGCTCTTTGAACAAAACTTGGGCCGCACCAAAGTGCAATACAGCTATTTAAAAGTTATAAGCGGATAAACAAAAGGTGGTTTCTGCACGCAATGAAATACACCAACAGTTACTAGAAAATTTCTGTATCCTAATTTAAGTACAAGTGGTTATTTGAAAAAAGCTGCCACATACCGAAAGTGCAATACACGCTATTTAAAAGTATACCGGATAACAAAAGGTGTATTTTGCACCAATGAAATAAATAAAATACACCAACAGTTACTATTAAATTTCTGTATCCAAATTTTAAGTACAAGGTGGCTATTTAAAAAAAAAACAGGGGCCAGCATCCAAAGGGCATACAGCTATTTAAAAGTTATAACGTAAATAACAAACGGTGGTTATGCACCAATTAACTACACAATAGGTACTACAAAATTCTGTATCCAAATTTAAGTACAAGTGGCTATTTGAAAAAAACTGGTCCCACACCAAGTGCAATACAGCTATTTAAAATTTAATACGGTAACAAAAAGTGCTTTTATGCACGCGAATGAAAATACACCAACAGTTACTAGATATAATTTCTGTATCCAAAATTAATACAGGACGGTGAGCTATTTAAAAAAAACTGGGCCGCACCAAATTGCAATAACGCTTTTTAAAAGTTATACGTATAACAAAAGGGTGTTTTGCACCCAATTAAATACACCAATAGTTACACACAAAACATTTCTGTATCCAAAATTTAAGTACAAGGTGGCTATTTGAAAAAAACTGGGCTGCACAAAAGTGCATTACAGCTATTTAAAAAGTTATTTGGATACCAAAAGGTGCTTTTTGCACCAATGAAATAACACCAACAGTTTACAGAAAATTTCTGTATCCAAATTTAACTACAAGATGACTCCTTTGAACAATACTGGACGCACAAAAAAAAAGGTACAATTGGTGCAGGTGGTGCTGGCCAAATAGTGGTCAAAAAAAAATGCCAATCAATGCAGGTTCAAAGCAGAGTCTGGGCTGCACATTATACAACCCTCCTTTCCAAAGCCTGTTCTGTCCCTCACCGCCCCCCCACACTCCCCACACACAGCTGTACGTGCTAGAATGCTTCTTTAAAAGTCTCTGTCCCTAACTAAATAGGAACTGATATACTCTAATCTACCTATATTCTAATTTTCACCACAAATAGCAATAGTTGTCTGTATGAATAAAGAGAAGAACTGTGTTCTTCTAAGCTGAGCTGTATTAAGAGACACGCAAGCACAACCCAGTCTTGCTCTAGTGTTAGACACTGAAAGACTTGATAACTGAAACAGGAAACACTGTTCAAATGCAAAACTAGGTCATCGTGAATTTTTTCCACCCAAATGACAACCAATACACATCCAGTAATGACGTTCACACCCAGCCCACCCTGCACTATACTCTAAGCTGATTTGCATGCCGCCAAAATGACAGAAGTGCTAAAATGGGCGCGATAGTAATAGATTAATCTGCAGATTGTCACCAAAAATATCGCATGATCCGGAAATTTCAGATCAGCCTAAAAATCCCTGCCGATTTCAACTTTGTCGATTATAAATCGCTCATCCCTAATGAAACCACTACGACTTTGAAAACCCATGGTCCAGAAGTTGTCCTTGGACCAATAATGCTTCAGAAGGGTGCTGTGCTAAGAGCCATTTTAAAAACAAAGTACAGAAAAGTTTATTTGCGTGAGAATCCAACACTTTCCTTCGTCCAGACCAAAAAATTATCGTGACTTTTACAAAGAGTGCGAAGGCCCGACAGAATATTGACATTTTAGAGGAGGTAAATATTCACAAGCTGTCAATGGTTATCTTTACCTGCATATGCCAATAAAAAAAGCTAGTTGAATGTGATAGAATCAGTTTGGAGGATACAATAGGGCGAAGTGGCGGAAGTGATTTCATTCAAGGATAGAGTTCTTATATGATTTGGGGTGAACATTTAAAAAACAGAAATGGCCTTTATTTTCTGGAAAGATTTGAAAAGTGGAAAAAAAAGTGGTTTCCTGGGAAATTTAACCCCGGACTTTTTGTTGTAAAAGCATCATGTGCCATACTTTGAAAACCCCGTTGGGATGCTTTTTTTCCCTATCCGTTATACTGTATTTTTTTCCCTTGTACACTTTTTTAAAATGTTTTGTGTATGGGGGGTTGGGAATTTAAACCTTCTCCAACTAGAGAAATTCAGGAGATTCTATTTTAAAGGGAAATATTAAAAAAGACAATCCCCGAATTAATACCACTTGTAGTGTTCAGGCATTGTTTTTGACACGGGGAAAAAACATCGCATTTTAAGAAAATGAACCGGGGTTATAATGACTTTGCCAAGGCGAAAGGCAAAAAATGTTTGAGGAAGGGGATGAGATTTGAAGTGCGGGTTTAAAGGTGCGGGCCCCCTTCAAATGAAGACAGGCAAAGTCCGATTACGGGACATTTTCTTTTCAATAAAACTGGGTAAGGGTTATTCCCTGTTGTAGCGGTGCATATGGAAATGCCGAAGTCATTTTCTTTCAGGAACTGGTCAATAAAGTATTCCCGCGAGTGTGGGGCGGCAGCCCCCAGCCCCAATTGACTTTGATTGCTCACGGTGGTACCCGGGGTTGAAAATTTGAGTCACTTATCTCCCCGCCGTACAAATCGATCGTTGTATGGGGGGCGAGGAAAATCCTATTCTTTGAGAATTTTGGATCCCCGTAATTTGGGCGCATTCCCCCCGTATTAGGGTGCAAAAACGTGGTGAAATGGTCCCAAAATTTACGCCGTTGAACATCCCCCTAAGTTTTAAAACCATGCCCAGTGCAGCAGCTTTCTAAGATTAGTTAAAAAAAACGAGGGGGGGAAACACAGGGGAGATGTCAGCTAAAATTTCCACTCAAAATTTAAAAAATTTTTTTTTTTTGGAAAAAATTTTTTATTGTTTTTTTTCAAAAAAATTCCTTCAAACAAAAAAATTTTTTCCCCAACTCCCAAATAAAACAGGAAACATAAAAGGGGCAATCTCAAATTAATTATAATACAAGTGGATAAAGTAAAAGAAATTTTTATGCATTTCCCGGTAATTGGAAGGTAAAGGTTTAATTCATCATTGACTAGAGTGATTTTGGTAAATAAATATTAGTACTCCAACCTTGAGAGGAGGATATCTTCCTCCGAGGGTGACCCGGCATATTTTGGGGGTCAATCCACAATTGCCCCTTTTTGGCGAATTTTACCTACTAGGTGGGGGGATTTCTAAAAAAAAGTTTCCTTAAATTGTAGTTGTTCTTGGTTATTTTGTTCCAAGGGATAGGCGTTTAGTAATTGTTCGTCGTCCAGTGCTGTTAGGACATGGTATATGTGGTTGAAAACTGGGGATGTCTTTTAGGCAATATTAAAATGGGTGTTTCGGTGTAAGGGGAAATTGGGAAACCCAGGGCCCCTGCTGATTTCTCAAATTCCCCCTGCGCCCCAGTTGACGGGCATTCCCCCCACTATGAAAAAAGAGATCTGAGTTCCGCAGCCCCTCCAAAAAAAAGCCGGAATAGCCCGGGGCCCTTGGGGGCAATTCTATTAGGTGTGAGGTACCATCTATAGGTGCAGTTTCTCGATAGTTATCCGTATGGATTGGCGCACCTAGAGAGACTTTAAAGGGACGACGATGCTTTCTATCCAGCTCTTAATAGAGAAAATCGTTTTAGTTCCTTTTCCCACTGAGAGCATAGACAGGTTTTGGAATGAGATATTCCTTAGACAGGAAATAGTAAGTCTGCTGAAATCCCTTTTCAAATCCCTTTTTTCGGAATCGTACAGTTTTGGAGATGCTGAATATTGTTATCTGGCGCTGAAGGCCACTTCCAGAGCTGTAAGTATACTCCTAACTTGTAGATAACACAGGAACTGTTTTGGGGATATTGAACTCTGCTTTAATGTCGCAAAGTTTTAAAGACAGCGCCGTCAACAATTGGCCAATAGTGGTAAGCCCCACTATCCAACCATATTGATAGAGAGAGGTGTGTCGCCCCTGGATTAGAGTACCGTTATTTGGGGAGGAATTACTATCCACCCATACACTCCTGTTGGGGTCAACATATTTGTATCCAGGCAGGGCTGTGCTGTAAAGTGGATCATCCCAGTTTGGTAGCCCATGTCCTGCTAAAGGGCCTGGCAATAAATTTATCTTTCACCGTATAAGGGTGGATTGTTTATGATTCTATGGAGGCCCAATGTGTGAATTTTGGGATGTTCCACAGAAAAGGATCGATTCTAATATTGCCACAATGTATAGTTGAGTCATATTCGGAACAGATAGTCCCCCTAGCTTAATATGTCTGTATAAGTATAGTCGTTTGAACCTGGGTTTCCTCGCGCCCCATATAAACCGCAGGAGTTTAGTTTGCAACCCATTTAGTAGGGAATGCTGATAGTAGAAGGGTAAGCAACCGTGACTATATACAAATATTTAGGTAATAGTAGCATCTTTGTGAGGTTTAATTTCGCTAGCCAGGATAGGAAACCTGTTCTTATTTTTATAATTAGCATAGTGTACACATCAAATTACCCTCCTAACACCATCTCTTGTTTGTCTTCCTTGAACAAATCCTATTTGATCTATATTGATTAAAGCAGAGAGGATAGTACTGTAATCTGTTAGCTAAAATTTTTGAGTAGAACCTTAGATGTCACAGTTTAGGGCAACGAGATGGGTGCTGTATAATTGGTTACAAGATCGGGATTTCAGTGTTTGGGTTCCGTGGGATTGTGCTTCCAACATCTCTGCTGAGGAGAACACTGTCTACTAACTGTCGGAAAATGTTAGAAGGTGGGGAAAGTATTGAGAAAAAGTTTATAATACTCATTGGACAGACCAATCAGGTCCCCAGGAGATTTGTCAGTTTGAGATTGATTTAATGACCTGTTGACCTCAAAAGTGATATGGGTTTGTTCCAGAGTATTTTCTATTCCTCTGATAGAGTACGGTAGTCTATCTTTGAGAGAAAGCCAGTAATTACCGATGAGGAAACCGGCAGGTGAATCTTTCATCTTTACGTTTATTATATAACGAACTGTAGTAGTTCGCGTAAAATCATTCACTATGTTCTGAGTCAAGTATGTTTTTTTTTATCTATGACTGGTTAGATAATCTATCTTTGATCTAAGCTTGGAAATTTTCACTCTTCGAGCTAGGATCTTTCAGGACGGTCCCCACTGAGATAAAAATTCCACTTACACTTAGTTTATTTTGGTGCTCATATTCTTTAAGGTTAATTTTTGAAGTGGATTTTTTATATTCGTTTAACTCATCTTCTATTTATGGGGTAGTGCTGGTCCTTAAGTTGGTTTTAGTTTCTGCAATTTTGTTTAAAAGTGTATCCAAACGCTTTTCCTTTTTCGTTTTTCTCTAGAGGAGCTATCGCAATCAAAATCCCTCTATGTGTGCCTTTGTGGGCGCACCACGAGGATTGTGGTGATGGAGTCAGAAGGGGCGTTAATGTCAAAAGTATTCTCTGAGGTGCTTATTAATTTCTGGGACTATGTCCGCAGTATTTTCAGTAGTAGGTGGATTAATACGCCAGGAAGGAATGTTAGGGGGGGGCAAAACTAGTTCGAAATTGTTCATGTAAATTGGGGCATGAGTCTGACCTGTTCCCTTATTCCTATCTCCGAGGACAGTGACCAAGCGCCGACAAAGTCGTCCTAATTTACTAAAAAGAATCTATCCTGAGTGAGATTTTTGAACCGCTGAATTGAATGTGTAGTCTTTTCCCCGCTGGGTGGGAGTATCCTCCAAAGGTCATGGAGTCCTCCTCTGACAAAGTCTTTAATTTCAAGACAAGCTCCCATGTACTTCCGGACAGTTTTATCCAGTTTTTATCAATGACTATGTTAACGTCCCCACCAGCAATAAGGTTTGGAGGATTAAAAGTTTTTAGATTTCAAAATGGTTTTTGGTGATGAAAGGTCCGTTGCTTAACATTAGGAGCGTATAGGCAATGAATTTGTGTATGGAAAGGGGAATTTAAACGTGCATTTCAGAATTTGATGAAGCGGCCTTTGTCATGCAAAAATAGAATCAGGAGGTTGAAATGCAACTGTATCCATTATAAGTATAGCCACCCCCGCTTCTTTGTGTCTATGGAGAATGGGATAGACCACCGGGAACCTTTTTATGATGTCAAACGGGCCAAAAAAAATCATAAAAAAGAGAAAATAAAAAAAACAAAAATAAATAAAAAAATATCCGCCACCGTCGAGGTGAGTCTCGCAGTAACAGAATCACCACTGCTTGAGATTTTGAGAACGACTCTCCAGAGTAACGACCTCTTAAATAGGCGTAGTTCCAGACCGTTCACATTCCATGACTAAGTTTGATCCCCATTATCTTTGAGTGAGGAGATTAGGTGTGGTAAATTACTATCATAGAAGATCTTTCTTTTCCTCCAGAAGGGCCACGATTTACATGCTCTAAGGTACGCATCAGCATTGGCCAAAAACAAGAAAGGGGACTGTGTTGGACTACAGCCCCAAATATAGGGAGAAACAAGAAACATAAAGTAAAAACAGCACAATCATTTAGATTTCCACGATAGAACTGGAAATGTCAGTGGGTAACATACTTGCAGGACACTGCAGGGCGACAGGGCATCACGTTACAGAAAATTAGGACGTCAATATCTATGAAGGTCCTAGGGGAAGAATATGTCCAGCAATCAGTGATGAGAGGGAGACGTTTCGGGTTTGCTTCTCAGACCACAGAAGGTGATATGATTTCTGGTCAGTTTTTTGGGCTTTCTTTATCGGGGAACATCTGGAGTGGTGAGCAAAGTCCCACGATGCAAGCAGGTCTTTTGTCCGCTGTAGGAGTGGAAAACAAGTTTGCCATCTTTGTGATATCAGCTTTACTGGAATCCCCAGTTGTAGGCGAACGTGATGTCTCTCAATATTTTTGTGTAGGGCAGAACTCTTTCTTGCGCAGCATGTTGCCCTGCGGATAAGTCGTGAAGAATGACGAGGTTGGAGAATCTTACTGGTAAGATTTTTGTACTTTCTCAAGGCCTCTCAAGAAATCATCTTTAACCGGAAAAAATGATCTTTAGCTATCGCATCTCTGGAACCGAGGACGGGAGTGTTTTAGGTTAGGCATTCTATGTATCCTTCTATGGTAAGAATCTAAGGATGAGGCTTCAGGCAGACCAGGGCCGATTAGGTCGGTTATGAAATGGAGGAGCGATCGGGGCCCACCGCGATTCTGGGAATGGGCCTCGTATACGAAATGTTTTGTTCCCGTCTGGAACGTTCTTCTAGGTCCATGACCTTTGCCGACAGTCTCTGAACATCTTCTTCTAAAGCTGAGTTGGTATCAATTAGTAGATTATGAGAGGTCACAAATTCAAAAATAATACCCAATCAGAACAATTCCCTTTAAAATATAACTTTTAATCGATATCTCTAAAATACTATTTCAAAAATGAAAAACACCTCTAAGAGTGATAGAAAAAATGGGACAATATACAAAGAGTATGTATCCGAATCAAGGGAGCTTAAACCTAATTATGTCCCATTCCCAAAATACCCTATTAACTACCTAATAATACAGAGAACCCGCCCCGATAAGGGCGGATCCCTGCCTGAAATAGGTGGTACTAATTGTCCCTAACAAAAATACAAGTCTATAACAATGGAGGACTTTGGTACAGGTTTCCTACTACCTTTAAATTGGTAAAAAGGTAATAGACAAGAGAATAGGTATAATGAATAGTCCACGGCTATAATGCAAATTGTAATGTCACCAAATATATCTAGCCTAAAAATATTGTAGTAATGTCAATAGCCGATCACTGCCAAAAGAGGATAAAGTACTAAAAAAAAAAAAAAAAAAAAAAAAAAAAAAAAAAAAAAAAATAAAAAAAAAAAAAAAAAAAAAAAAAAAAAAAAAAGTAAACACCTCATCCAGCATATAAATCCCCATAGTCAGACATGAATCCCCAGACCAACGTTTCATCGCCGAATCTCAGGACTTATCTTGGGGTTAAAGAACAAAAGAAATGCCAAACGCACTAGTTACAGATTTCAATGTAAAACATACTAAGTACATAGATAAACCTGATGAGAGGATCAGAATCTTCACATTAGCTGGTGTGCTGATAAATAAAGGAATATGGAAGGAAATTGATATAATAACTAATCATCAACCCTCCATTTGCAGAGAGCAAACTTATATGCGAATGAAAATACAATGAATACCAAACTACATACCTAACCATTCATAATCACAGCTAGTGTGGCTCCCCGGTGGGAACTACTTCCTTGTGGTATGAGTATGCACTGTCCCAACAAGGGATAAAAGAGCCCCCCCACCTATTTATAGGGGGATATCCCCCTACAAGGGCTGTATTACGCCCACTTTACATAATTCCACTAAAACCGATACGTCCGTACCAGCCCTGGGATTCAAACGGACCGCCATTCAGATCCTCCACACACTGAGTGCACTCGGAGTCCGTAGATTCCACAGCGCATGCGTGAAATACAAAAAATTGGCCGCCGGTGATATCGGCCGCAACCGCGCAATCGCGCGGACACCAAAGATGGCGCAGAGCAAACCGTACGAACAGACGCGCACACACAAATATCACAGCAGGCATCCAAGGACATGGAATTCACCTGCTCGGTGTAGAGTAACCAATTGCAACAACACTACAGCACCAACCCGAATCGGCACACTTCTTGGCGCCTGTACCAACCACTAGCGCCAATGGATATCGGCAGTTAATCTCTGTTATAGTAGACAGCAGGTGGCGCAAGATAGATACGTATAAATCTGGCAAAATGATCCTGCCTTAAAGTGTAGTTTAGCGTCCAGCAAAACACAATATGCCAGATTAACTGAAATGATTTACATATATCAAAATAGTATATTAGTTTCAATTTAACAATAGACTCCAGATGATAAGTATGGACCAAACGCTTTTGTAGGCAAAAACAAAGTTACTCCAATCAGTAAGAGTATTCGGCGTACATGGCAATTACCCAAAGGGAGAAATACTTCTATCTATAGGCAGAATAATAATAACAAAGAAAAATAGATTCCAGAAATAGAAGCAAGAGATTACCAGTCCATAATTTTAAAGAAACAGGTGTTAGTAACAGACCTCTTTATATGAACCATGCACACGAGAGGGCTTCATTAAGTCCACCGTGGATCACACACAGTCCATCTTAAATCCTTGGGTCTCCCTTTGGAAAATCAGCCTACCCCTCCCCCCCCCTCCCTAAAAGGGGGTTTAACGATGTCAATCCCACCTAACTTAACTTAACTTAAACACTCTACCTTCCCTTTCATGTTTGTCCAAATATGTTCTGGTGTAGGTGTGTCCATGTGTCTTTTAAACACACTCCACAAGTTCCCCTACCTTCGCCTAAACTCTCGCTTGTCCTTTCCCACATAGTTTTAGCCCACAGGGGACAGGTGGCCAAGTAAATGACTCCAACATAAAGACTGTTATAAATCCTCTAATATTAATAAATCCGGTCGCTCTTACTACTCTCGAATTGTTTTACAATTTACAACAAAAGAACAACATTTTACATTTTCCACATCTTAAAACAGCCATTCGGCTGTCTACTTAGCCAAGTTTTCCCTTTGAGTAGGTGCACAAAAATGACTTCACCAAAACGGTCCCCAATGCTAACTGTCCTTTCTCTATATGTAATCAGGGAGAGGCAGTTAAATAGCTCTTAGATCTTCATCCTGTAATAGGACATCAGTATCTTGTTAGAATGGTCTATCTGATATACTTTATATGCTAAACATCCCAATGATACGCAAATCATTCTTTCGATGGCTGAGATGGACTCATTCATGTTTTTGGGGACCCATAGGTAACCCTATCCTCTTCAGGGCTTTTCTGAAAACGTACTTTAAGGGGTCCCTGCGGGTAAGCCCCTATTATAGAATGCTGTTTTTAGAACCGCATATAGCTTGCTGTCTAAAGTGTGTTGTGTCATAGCGAATTCTTCTCCTCAATCGAAGTAACTACCCCACGGAATACTCTCACCAAGGATCTCGGATGGCAGCTATCCCATCTAGGAGAACTATTGTAGACGTAGTTTTCCTATATACTTTAGTATTTAGAGAAAATCCGGATTCTTATAGATTCCACATCTAGGAAGGGAAGTGTGACTCATCCACACCATAGGTTAAACATTAGACCCATTGTCATTTTGATTTAAGATTCTGCAAATATTTCAAAGGATGAACCACTCCCCCTCACAAAATAAAAATGTCGTCGATAAATCAGGTCCATAGAAGGATATTGTCATACCATCTATTCTCCTATCTCACCGAAGATAGTTTGTGCTCTCCACCACCAGCCCAGGAACACAATGGCGTAAGTGGGAGCACTACGGCTCCCCATCGCCGTCCCTGAGCTGTGTAGATCCTTGCGATCAAATACAAAGGTGTTCCTCTCCAGATAGAACATCAATAATCCAGAAATAAAACATTATGCATCTAAAATTTGAAAAGTACCTAACAGCTTGGAGCCCTTTCGTGGGGTATGAGGAGTCAAAGTGCCTCTACAATCTATACTGCAAAGTAAGCGTGTCTGATCCACTACTAAAGCCCTTCTATTTCAAGGTAAGTCCGCAGTATCTCAATGTAATGAAGGCAGATCATAACAATATCTCTCAAATTTTATCTATATAGATCCCCAGATTTTGGTAGGCTCCCTATTCCTGGAAACAGATAGTCTCCCCTTTAAGGGAGTGGTTCCCTTATGCACTTTAGACGTGCCAACCCTAGAATACCGGCAACAGAAGTCATACTCAATTTACTATAATCCTATTAGATAGAGCTTCCGTCCAACATCCCCTTTTAGTTTCCAATCGGAAAGATGGTGTAAGGCATCCTTTTTTAGTATCTTATAGCAGGTCTGTCCTGTAAGAGATCAAGCACATTTGTTGGTACTGGCAACATCCTTAATTACCAACTTTTCCCCCTTTAATCTGCCGCCTTAATTACATGAATTATCCCTTCCAAAATCCTTCAAAGCTAGTCTTTCTCTGATCAAGGTTATATAGGACCCTAAAATGTTTTGAGTCCAAACATTTTAGTTCCCCAACAACAGTTTCATAAAAGAGAGCATCTATATCAAGAGTAGGGTTGGGGCGTGGCGGTGGAGCTTTTCTTAGATAGAGTAGTTGTAAGGCCTTCCCCCACCGGGTTTGCTTCTTCGGATAGAATGCTACATAGGGTCCTTTACTCCCCTATTAAGTCCATAGGCTCCAGACCCAGACATTCACACTCTCCTTAAGATCTTTTGTATAGAAAATTTGGCCCACTTATTTTACGAATGAAGAGAACTAAAGATCTTTGACCCATTCAAATTCCCTAAAGTAATTTGTTGGGACAAAAGGAGAAGACCCCTTTCAAGGACACTTCGTCGCAGTCTCTGAAATCGTCGCCTTCCCTCGATAGAATGATAATTTGCAAATTAGTGGTCTCACCTATTTCCACATTCCTCTCTTTGTCCTCAGAGAATACTGAGGCATCTGCCATCTAAAAAAGACCCCAGGCCAAGAGAGGAAGAAGAGGCAAGAGGCATAGGCATATCATTTATTCAGAGTTTTTTACCTCTTCCCCGTCTCGCTTTAACCTTTAGCCTCTGTTATATTGGTAATAAAGTACTCCGTTTCAGAATCTGAAAACTCATTTAGTATCTGGCATAATGTGTTTATGCTGAGACCTAACTACACTTTAAGGCAGGCTCATTTTGCAGAGTTATACGTAATCTATCTGCTCCACCTCTGTCTTCTATAACGAGAGGATAACTGCCAATATCCATTGGCGCTTCAGTGTTGGTACAGGCTCCAAGATTGTGCAAAAAGACTCGGATGGTGCGTAGTGTTTGTTTTCCAATTGGTTAACTAACACGAGCAGGTGTAAATTCCATGTCCTTGGCTGCCCTGCTGCTGCTATTTGTGTGTGCGCGTCGTTCCGTACGTTTTGCTCGGCGCCATCTTTGAGTGTCCCGCGCATGCGCGGTGCGGCCGAATATCACCGGCGGCCATTTTTTATTTTCCCTCCGCGCATGCGCTGGACTTCTTCGGACGCCGAATGCACTCAGTTGTTTTGAGGATCTGAATGGCGGTCCGTGTTGAATCCAGGGCTGGTATGGACATATAGGTTTTAGAGGAATTAGTTAAGTGGGCGGTAATACAGCCTTGTGGGGATTATCCAACCCTATAAATAAGGTGGGAGGGCTCTTTATCCGTGGGACATGTGAAAACCTCATACCAAAGAGTAACCCACCGTGGAGCACACTAGCTGTGATATGCGTGGTTAGGTATGTAGTATTGGTATTCATTGTATTATCCATTCGCTATATAACAGTTTTCCTCTCTGCAAATGGAGGGTTATGCTTTGTTTTTATATCAATCCTCCAATGTCCTTGTATTTTCAGGCACACCAGCCTAAAGTGTTGAAGAGTAGGATCCTTTCAATCGGTATTATGTACTTGTCCATGTTTGTACATCTGAAATTATGGTAACCTAGTGGTTTGGCAATTTCTTTTGTTCTTTAAACCCCATTGAATAATCCCTGAGATTGGGATGAAACGTTTTGCGTCTGGGATCATGTGCTGACCTATGGGGATTCATATGCTGGATGAGTTTATAGTACATTTTATCCTCTTTTGGCAGTGATCGGCCTATTGACCATCTACTACAATATTTTTAGGTAGATATATTTGTGACATTAACATTTGATTATAGCCATGGACCTATTCATATACTATTATCTTGTCTATTAACCTTTTTTTACCAATTAAAAGTAGAGGAACTGACCAAAGTCCTCCATTGTTATAGACTCTAGGATTTTTGTTACGGGACAATTAGTAACCCACTATTGCAGGGTCGCCCTTAAATCGGACGGTTCTCTGTATTAGGTTGTTAATAGGTCTTTTGGTAGGACATGTTAGGTTTAAGCTCCTTTGATTGATACATACTCTTTGTATATTGTCCCATTTTTTCTATTCACTCTTAAGAGGTGTTTTTTTTCCATTTTTGAAATAGTATGTAGAGATATTGATTAAAAGTTATATTTTAAGAGGGAATTGTACTGATTGGGTATGTAATTTTGATTATATTTCCTTTTTTTTTCCAACACTTGGGCAGGTTTTTGATCTATTAATGAGTAGTGTTGAGCGATTGCAGTTGGCTATCGAGATTCGATCGATAGTGATAGTCGGGCCTCTATCGATAATGTTTACGATAGAGTAGGCATCGATTATGCTGGTATGACCATTAAAGTCTATGGTCTTGAGCAACGAACACTTCATTATAACACCACCCCAAAACAAGGCTGGAAAACTGATTAACATCCACAACAATCAAGGATACGTGCTACATCTTATCAACACACTTAGGTATAAAAGTCACAGAAAAAAAGTCACAGACCATTCACTATCCCTGTCCTTGTACCACAGCCGACCCTTAATCCTCAATCACCCACAAATTAAAAGTGCCAGAAGGCAGTATGATTTGAACCATCATGTTTCTTGAACTGACATTGCAATCCTGTCCTGGAACGATCATGAGCCCAAACCTGCATGACCCCCACATTTAAAAAAGTGGCCGGAAAAAGGATCTTTCAACGCACCAGTTTAGTTTTCACTGGACATTGACTATACCTGTCCTGGCCACAGCTTAGCCCCAAACCTGCATGACCCCACATTTTTAAAAGTGCCGGAAAAGGAGTCCCTTTCAACCACCATTTTAGTTTGCACTGGACATTGACTATACCTTTCCTGGGCCACAGCATGAGCCCCAAACCTGCATGACCCCCACATTTAAAAGTGACAGAAAAAGAGTCTTTTCATCCATCATTTTAGTCTGAACTGGACATTGACTATACCTGTCCCTGGGCCACAGCACTGGCCCCAAACCTGCATGACCCCCACATATAAAAGTGCCGGAAAAAGGAGTCCTTTTCAACCACCATTTTAGTGACGGACTTTGACTATACCTGTCCTGGGCCAACACGTAGACGCATGAGCCCCCAACTGTCTGACCCCACACATTTAAAACGTGCCGGAAAAAGGATCTTTCACAACCACCATTTTAGTTAACTGACATTGAACGATACCTGTCCTGGGCCTCATCCCGCATGAACCCAGGCCGAGATACAGTGGTGTGCGTGAAAGCCCAGGCTTGCGTCCCGTTATCTATTAACACACCTGTGTTAAAATGCCCTGATGAAGCTGCACACGAAAACTGGTCGTGCTAAGCAGAGTGCGGAGCAGAGTGTGAAACTCCAGCTTTCCTCTGTAGCACAGTCAATACCTGGGTTAGCCTTGCCCCGTCCGTATGATGTGGGACCAATTGAGCTTCTCACTTGGAAATACTGGTGGTTAACGCTCCTGTTACACCGCAGGTGGCCCTATATCTTGGCATTCTTTTCTCATTTTAACTCAACGTGCTGGAGGAAATGGTCTCTGAACTTTCTCTGTCCGGGCCGCATACGTCCATGTCCTCTGAATAACCTACATCTTGGTCAAGTTTCCTGTACCTCCCTTGTACAATTCAGATGAATTTTCTTAACAGCTATTTTTGTACATGCAAGTTTTTTAGTACTTTAAATCTAGAAAACACATCTTTTAAAATAGGATGGAATCCCACCATGTCTTTTGTTTCTTCTTTTTTTCATTGGATTAAATGGTTGTCTCAATACAGGATTTGATTAGCTATGTTAAAGATCTTGCCAAAAACAAGTCATTTTGCAATATTGTCCCATTAACAGTGTCCTACCTATTCCTTTCTGACACACCATCACCCTTGAGCACTCTGACAATGTGAATAAGCAAAATGTCTGTTAGAACAACATTTTTTAGAATAGGACCTGTAGCATACTGCATGTCACAGCAAAAATGCCCCCAAAAATTCAAAGCATGACCCTTGAGCCACTTGGTCAAATGTGAAGACAAAATGTCCTGTTTAGAAACAACATTTTTTTTTATAAAAGGACCTGTAGTATTGCCTGCATTTCCAAAGCAGTCATGACCCAAAAAATTAAAATAATGACTTCTCCAGCACTGTAAAAATTGTGAGGGTGAAATGCACACTTAGAAGCCTACATTTTTTGTTACAAAGGACCATGATTATTGCTGTATCTCACAGCTACATGACCCCAAAAATTATAAATATGACTTCTCAGCCACTATTAAAAATTGTGAGTGGAAATGCTCCTTGAGAAGCCACATTTCAGGTTCCAAAGGACCATACTTATAGCTGTATCTCACAGCAACATGACCCCCAAAAAAATTATAAATATGACTCTCAGCCACTATTAAAAATTGTGAGGGAGAAATGCCACTTAGAAAGTCACATTTCTGTTTCCAAAGCGACCATGAATATTGCTGTATCTCACAGCAACATGACCTCAAAACCATTGACAATGCAAAAAAAAAAAAAAAATAAAAAAAAAGAAATAAATAAAATAAGGAAGATAAAAAAAATAAAAAAAAACAAATAAAGAAAAACAATAGAAAAAATTAAAACAAAAAAACTTCTTAAGATAAATGAGTAAATGTAATACGGTGTTTTGTTCAGAAACCTTGCTGTCTTTTAACAGTCTCCTCACAGCAAAACCAGCCAAAATTGAACTGTTTTGGAAAAAGAATAGAAATTGCAGTAAGAAATGATCATTTTAAAAAAACAAAGGTTTCAAGAGGACCATTTCTGTTGAAAAGGAAGTGAAGTAGACCGCAACTATCGTGACCTCGGCAATTGGGGTCACAACATCATCAGAGATCCATGCCTGATTCATCTTGAATTCGAAGTAAACGATCCCATTACTGTGAAGCCGATGCGTTTGTCTGTAATGACTCCTCCAGCCTGTGTTTTTTTTAATGGTCCGCTCAGATATGACGCTGGCTGCTGGGCAGGACAACACCTCTATGGCGTGATGAGCCAGCTCGGGGCCATTCGTCCAGTTTGGATACCCAGAATCCTATTGGTTCCCGGACAAACATGCAAAACATCGGTGTTTTGAGAAACCAGATAGTCGTTCACCATGGATCTTAAGCTGATCTCTGTGTGTGATGTGTGCCCTGCATTGCATGCATTGGTGAGGTGTGGTAACAAAGATTGCCAGAGGTCACCAATAGGCTTCTGCCACCTTGCCTGCTTGCTGCCGCTACGCCTACTTGGCACTCTATCTGCTGTCCAACGTCGCTGATGTTGTTCCCACCGTGATATGGTGAACGTGAAGCAGACGCCAACTGATGTCCCTCCAGTTGATCATCAGCAAGGTCTCCATTACCTGCATATACTCCTATTTGGGTGGGTGGTAGAGGAAAGTGCTGATTTTTTGTTTTGTTACCCGGATCCATGAGGGTGGCCAACCAGTAACTGTTGTTCATTTTGATGCCTTAATGCGAGATCATGTTGGGAGGAAATGGAGCATCCCAGCACTCATGGTGGAGAGATGCGAGCTTAATTTTCCCAGCCTCTGGGTCGAGAGGCACTAGCAAACGATCTTCATCATCTTTCCTCCCTCCGCCTCAAATTCGCGCCAACCTCTTTCCAAGGCAGGGGACGTCGGTAACATCGTGTCCCCTAGAAATACCTCCTCCCTCCTCCTCCTCCGCTGCCTCCGGCCACAGCATTATCAACACAGGCCCTGACATGCCTGAAGATGATGCGCCCTGAAGCTGATGCCCACCTGCAACTAGCTCTGGCCCCGAACCACTGCCTAATGAAGAGCCGATGAAAGTTGTGAAACTTCGGCCTTGAGTGGATTTGACGGAGAGAAAGCTCCGTGTCCGCATCTGTGTCCGTCTCCACCTCCGTCAGCTGGCGGGACCTGTTGTTTCAGAGTGTCCAACGATTCGTTCCAGAACTAATATCCCACAATGCCATGCTGAACAAGGGCAATTGTCCGCACTGACCATTTTGGTGGCTTCTCAAAACTGGCAAGGATTGTGCAGAGGCTCTTCACCTTCCTCTCACCTCTCGTTGGTTCCAACACCCGCGAGGTCCCGCACCGCTGCTTGTCAGGCCATGTGTCACTTTCGTACTTGCGTAATGCATGCGCTGCTGCCCACAATCGCTGGAGCATGTGGGAGGGTGGATTCCAGCGTGTTGCCACGTCAACATATAAGACGGTGACGGGGAGGCCGAGCTGACGCTGCACACGCAGCCAGGACGGGACGAGCAGGTGCGAACGGCGGAAGTGCAACTCAGAACCCCGACCTTTCTTACAGCAGGCAGTCCAGACCCGGGTAGCTCTTAGAAATTTCTTTGACGACAAGGTTTTCATGACATGTGCCAGGCAAGGGATGTGCCATCCAGCCTAACCGATCTTAAGGGCGCCAGCCAAAAGATTTTCGCCCGTTATCGCACACCACCTTGCCTTGCACAAGGTTCTTGTACACCCAGCCAGCGCTCGGTCTTGTTGCTTATAGCCGTCACAGCTCTGCCTGTGTGTGGACGGTCTCCAAGGCAGATTAAATTTCAACACGGCCTGGTCTCTGGGCACGTGATGCCACCAAGGACCTTGGGGGAAAGAGCCCTGCACCATCCCTGCGGTTTTGAGAGCGTGCGCCGAGCCTGAGAGCCACCGAACCAAAAACCCCCAGGAGACATCCACCCAGCTCACCCGGCTAGCTGTCACAGAGATATAGCGGCCCTTGGCGTCGCTACTATTCCATGTGTCCGGTGGGTGAGATGGACTTTTCCCGGACACAGATGCCGACAACGCGCTTGAAATTTTAGATGACACGTGCTGGCCCAGGCAGTGACGGCTTTTCTGGCAAAGAAATTCCTGCTCGTCATCTGGTATTGGGGGCAGGCGAGGGCCAATGAAGTGCGGAACCCATCATTGTTCCCACCTCTGACTGAAGGCAACATTTCCAGGCCAAAAGCCTGGCATTGCCGACATTCATGCTTTATGGCTTGGGATGGTTAGGGTTAAAGTGTTTCTTCTGCTCCCAAAACCTGGAAGAACAAGAAGGCTGGCTGCTAACTGGCCGCTTGTAACGGCGTGCAGGTCGTCAAACGGCGGAAGAGAAGGGGTAGGAGGGTGCTGGTGTACGTCGGGCGACTGGTGGAAAGTCTGAAGCGGAGGCGATCCCTGATCATCGACTCTGAGAGACATGGGGCAGCTGAGAGAAACGCCTTGGTGGTGGCGGAGGAGGAGGAGGCGGAGACAAAGGGTGTGACAGAGGTTGGAGGCCCGCCTTCGGTCTGGCCTTTTTTGGCCAAGTGTTTCCCTCCATTTCAACTCATGCATTCGCTGTCATGTGAACTAGACGATGTCGGTGGTGTTAACCACTTAAGTTCTTGCTCTACTTATGCGATTAAGGGCAAAGGCGGCATATGACATCGCTGGTGAATCAGAGCTTGCTCAAAAGAAGGCCCAGGCTTGAGAGGTCCTGGACCTTTTTGAACGGCGATAAGCGGATGAGCGGTTTGCGCTATGACCGTGGCTGGCGGAATCATATCGGCGACTTCTGCGACCGCCTCCGCTCCCTTTTTGTGTGGACCGTATTAACACACCCATCGTCTTCCTCCTCCTCCACTGATGAAGCGCTCGCAAGCAAATTCTGCGGAAAAGACCAGTATGGATCCGCAATGTCGTCATCAATCATCATCATCAACACAGTACTTGGTCCTCCATTACTTCGTGCATCCAGAAGCTGCGGGCTACAAGCAAGGGGCACTGCAAGGCGTTGCGACCGCCCGGGATTTTTGCCATTTACCGCTTCCTCACCTCCTCTGATGGCATCAGTATCTGGGCGTCAAGCAGACTAATCATCCCTCTTGATTTTTTAACATCCTTCTTGACCCAACCGCCATTTTGGGTCATCAAAGAGGTCTTCAACAATGGATTATCCACATGTGGGTAACACGAGTTGACAGTTTGGCTCTTCATGTTTGACGGATTGCGATGATGCTGATGACACATTTATGGCCCGTGACTGCAGACGAGGAGTAAGACACTAGATGCAGTTGCCATTAACCAACTGAAGGACAGATTGGCGACGATGTTCGTTACTTAGATTCACAGGCCCTGACCCAGCGATGACAGGCCTGGACGGTCCTCGCAACTGACATCCGCTGGCATGCGTGTTGTCGCCAGCTACTGGAAGGAGCACCTTCTCGTCGTACCTCTAACTCCATGTGGCTACCACCCCTCCTTTGCTGCTTACCACCTGCATTTCCGCTCCAATGTTCAAGAATATAAAAATTATGAGAAGGTATGGAATAGTTTTGGAAAGTCTCTTATTAAAAGACGGCAAATCACAGCTATTCTCAAATCCATCTAATTCAAAAACAAAATTGCTGGATTCAATTTAACTGCAAGGTTCTAATCAACAAATCTGGACTGGGCAAAAGTCCAAAAAAACACGTATCTGTTATGTTTTTGGTAATAATAAAACGTATTACTCACACACACACTCTCATCAATTCACCTTGGTGAATATAGAATTGCTGTTTTTAAAAAGATTTACGTAGATGCGGGCGTCAATGAACAGTGTGGGTGCGCAAAAGTCAAAAAACACGTAACGTTATGTTGATATAATAAACGTATTTTTGCACCTTTCAATTTCACCTGTGGTGAATATAGAATTTTGCTTGTTTTTAAGATTTACGTAAATGCGCGTCCAATGACATGCTGGTGGCTCAAAAGTCAAAAACACGTAACTGTTTATGTTTTGATATAATAAAAGTATTTTTTGCACCTTTCAATTCACCTGTGGTGAATAATAGAATTGCTTTAAATTTACGTAGATGCTGCGATCAAATGAACAGTGCAGGTGCGCAAAAGTCAAAAAACACGTAACTGTTAATGTTTTCGAACGATACACGTATTGTTGGCACAAACAACCTGTGCTGACTACAAGATTGCTGATGAAATTTTAAGTGCAAGGTGGATATATCAAACAGTCACAGGTGTAATGGGTAAAATTGAACACCACCCTATCGAAATGTATACTGATAATAAAAGTGGAGTTTGCACTACAAAGAAGACCTGCAGTTACCTAGAATGATGTTTTTCCAAAATAAGTTCAGGCTGCCCAATATCTCAGGAATATTTTTCATAGCAAACTGTTAAAATAAAGATATTCACTAATGTCTACACTAAGTCTTGGTTACTTTATCCAGTGTTCTTATAGACTAGAGCTTGTCTGTTTCGCCCACCCGTGGCCCCCCCCAGCTCCCCCACCTGAATTTACAACGCGGTAGATTCGGTGCTTTTAAAATTCTTCTAGCTAACTACATGAAAATGTCAAATCCCTAATCTAACTAAATGGAAGGATCACAGCTAATAGAGAGTTTCCTCTGTGCAAAATAGAACTAATTTCGCTGAGCTGTTTGGTCCACAAGCAAGCGCAGGTCCTAATCCCTATGAGACGCGAAAGACACTGAGGCTGAAACAAGGAAACGCTGTTCTATGTAAAAGAGGGGTCATGTGTTTTTCCAGCAATCGAAAACCATACACTCCAGTCATGACGTCTCACAAAAACCCCACCCTGCCTATTCTTTAATCTCATTTTGGCCCCCAAAAATTTAACAGGAAGCGCCGAAAAAGGCGCGATTTTAAATGATAGCACAGTTTTAACCCTTAATTATGCTGACGGGAAAATTTTTCGATCCCCAAAAAAAAACCCTTCCCCGATTTCAACTTTGTCATAAAAACGCTCAACACTAATTATGAGGTCACAAATTCCCCTGGGTTTTCTTTCTTGGTTCCGTTTTTAGACCAAAAGGGATATTCTTCTTAGATCGGTCATCATGTGTTCAAAATCTGACTGGAGGTTTTCCCTAAAAGAGGCAAAAAGTCGTTGTAGAGTGGCATCCCCAGAATTGGTGTCCCCAAAGGGGTTTTGGGTGTCTCCATCCCCAAAATCAGAGTGTGAGGGTGTCGGAGAGATTGGAGGGGACCGCGATGCTGCCACTTGGCGTCTCGTATTGGATGGGGGATTCTGAAAAAATTCAGTAAGTTTTGCAGGTTTCTGCGGTTTGCCATTTCTTTTAGATGTGCCCCCATCGCCTTGATTCGTAAATTGGGGGGAAAATGGAGCTTTACAAGTATAGATAGTAGGGCCCGGGGGGCCAAAAATATGGTTTAGTAAAGGGGAGCCCCGCTTGCGTTGTTTTTTTGGGGTGTCCAAGTCCAGAAATTGGTTTTTAGATTTGAGGTTATATGTCTTGGGGGTATTGGTAAAGGGTTTCACTTCGATGAGGGAGGAATTAGGTAGTGTACGGGGGGTTTTTAATTTAATGCTCCCACACAGTCCTAGGATGTTTTAAAGTGTAAAACTCAGAAGGTTTTTTTTGGGGCTGGGGGCAGGGACCTCGCTGAGGAAGGTTTTAACCCAAAATGGCATCCCCACAGTAGCACGGGCACTTTATTTTGGAGTCTGCAGCTGTATTGTTAATGGTTTAGGGCAATGAAGTTGTATGGCCCTCCCAAATCCAAGTTTTTAAGGGAGTCCCCGATTATGAGGGCTAAGGGTTTTTTAATGCTAGCAGGGGTTAATTTAGGCCGTTAAGAGCGTAACACGCCGCGGTTCCCAAGATGGGTCTGCCCCGTGAGCACCCACTCCTTTACTCAGCCGCCGTGTGCACGTTCTATGGTACAGACGCCGTGCCCCGCCGTTAGTGGTCCCCGAGGGTTCTTTATGGGGGTCAGTAAGTCGGGGGGGATAGAAGCGCGGTCGCCACCTGATGACTTAGGAGGGGGGCTGTCTCCAGGCCCCCCCCCTCACGTCGCTCCTCCGACACTCCGCTACAGCCGGCTGTGCCAGGGATTAGGGCCCCCGGCAGCCCCCCGGGTACTGGGAGGGCCCCCCCACCCCCTTTTCACCCGGCGGGGATGGGGCCGAAAGCGCCGGGTTTTGGCTGGATGCCGCCAAGGGGAGGTGCAGTCGTTCCTTTCCCCGGGCCCCGGGCCCCTTTCCCGCGTTCTGGCTCCTCGTTGCGCTTGTCTCCTCCTGCCAAAAATTAGGATTTGTCGTGGACCTTTGGCTATTTGGGTCGTGTTGGCTAG